>NW_012194882.1:99653-144594 GCF_000504015.1 Erythranthe guttata | reverse complement strand
CTTTAGATATGGCGATCGGATGAAGAACTTGGAAGGTAACTATTTTCTTTTGGTGGCTTATGTAGTTATTTTTGTGGATGAGGCGAGAGTTATTTTATTTTCTACACGACCTCACTTAAAGGCGCATAATATTTTCACATAACTTATGCAGATATTTGTGCTTACAGGTTGGCGATTTACTTGGTGCTATGGAGGATTTATTGATCATGAGGCTATTTCCGTTATAGGATTATGTCAGTTATTGAGGATTTTTTGTAAATGAGAAAAAAACAAGGTGCAAATTTATTTACCATATCAACCTTTGTATTAATAATTTAGTTTTCCTTCTTTTGATTTATTCAATTCGGCACACCTGTGTTTTTTTCCAGCTTTTAAAAAGGTCCTATGTTATTTTATTGATGATCCAATTTTTTTTTTTTTGTTTTTAAGGATCGGAGCATTTTCGTATTATTAGTAAGTTCTTCTAGTGTTTGCAGATTATAACATTACAAAATGACTTTAAAATTTAAATTAAAACTAAATGACAATGCACTATCTCTTATTCCGTTAACTAGCAATAGGGGTGGTTAACGAGCCGAGCCAACTCGTGAGCTCAATAAGCTAGATCGAAAAAAGCTCGAATTCGGACACGATTTTTTCGAGCTCGAGCTTTCTGACGAGCGAACTCGAGCCAGTTTTTAGTTATTTGTGAGCTCACTAGCCGGATTTATTATTGATTTATTTATTTTTTATATACTATTTTCTATTTAAATAATGTATAATAATATAAAATACTATAGAAATAAATAAAAATAAAATAAAAATAATAAAAAAAATATATATTTACTTACAATTTATTGTTTATCTTGTAATTTTATTTAAATAATTTTTAATAATAATAAAATAATAATTAAAATATATTAAAAAAAATAATAAAACAAAATGAGTCTGGGCTGGAGCTCGAGCTCGAGCCAAAAAAGAAGGAACTGGACGAGCTCGAGCAAGCCAAAAGAGGTGAGCTCGGCTCGTTCACACCCCTAACCAGCAATCCACAAATTATTGTTTTTTTTTTCTAGTTATTACTAGTTTTTTTTTTTCCGTGCAATGGTCGATATATCATTTTAAAATTTGAAAAAAAAAATCAATACATGAAAATAAAAATTATAATAAGAAAATAAACAAATTGCAAAAATAAGAGACAATGGCAGAATGATTAGAGCTATACTATCCAGGGCCAGGGGCCAGGTGGTATAGTTCGTTCCTTGGTTTAGTAGTGGACTAGAATTGAATAACAACCTTTTAAATTTTCTATGACAAAATAGACTGGAAATTAGGAGCCGAAAAATTTGATATAAAATTAAATAATTACATAAATGACATTAAAGTTTCTCAGGTTGCCATCGCGTGTATTTACTTTTGCAAAAATATGAGATAATAGCCGAAAAAATAGAGCTAGATCTAGGAGGTAGAATCCATTATTGGGTTAGTAGTGGATACGGGTGGAAATCAGAACAAAATTTCTGACTTCCGCCAAATCCGATCTGGATTTTTCTGATATTGGAACGATTTTTTGTAGTCCGAATTCCGATTTCCGATTTTTTCCGGAAAAATCGGATCGGAATTGTATATGAATTATTCGGAATTTCTGAATTCCAATCCGAAAATAATTCCAAAATTTCCGGTAATATTTCCAAAATTTTCCGAAAATTATGAATATTTGTTCATTACTATATATATTGTTTCTAGTGAGGCTTTAAAAAGCCCACTTTAGCAAGGCAACCCACTTTAACAAACTGATGAGTCCCAATGTTGAATATTCAGAATTTTAAGGACTAAATAGTAGATACATAAACTTCTAATAAAACCCTAATTTATTCCTTATTCTTCTTCTTGTCGCTCACCATCTCCTCTGACCTTTTTTTTTCTCTTTCCACCGCCCAACTCTTCTTCTCTACCACATTTATCTTTTTTTTCTGAATAAAATAATCGTCTTCCAGTGTTCTATTTTCTTGTCGAGATATGCCGATCTACCCTTTAACAACCATTTTTGAAGATTCTAACTATATCTTTTGGGAGCAGTTCTCATAAAATCGTCACGTCGGTTTGCTATGTCGTGAAAATGCAACAAAGTCGCCGCAAACTACCAAGACGCCGTCAATTCCAAAATTCCGACCGGAATTTTCGGAATCAAAATCTAAACTGGGTTTTCACTTCCGAAAAAAATCCGAATTTTTCCGAAGGGGTGGAATCCGATCCGATCCGTTCGATTTCCACACTAGTAGTGGATTATGATTGAATAATAATTGTGTCAATTACAAATAAGTCAATCATGACATACTTATTCATAAATGGGTCCAGACAAAATATTATTTTATAAAAAAATCCACACATTGTCCAGAGGTGTGTAAAAGACTTAAATACCCCTCACATTTGAACATGCTCCAATTTCATCCTTTAATTTAATTTAATCTCAATTTGAACCCAAATTTTACAAATTATTCAATTTTGACCCAAAACTCAATTTTCAGTACAATTTCGCCTGTCGCAACCGTTCACCGCCTGTCTCCGCCGTTGACTCTTTTTTTCTCCTGATTTTTCCGTCGGTTTTCGGCGTTGACTTTTCGATTTTTCTTCTATCTGCCGCCGCTGACCGGCGGTCTCCGGCGGCGTTAACATTTTTATTTTATTTTTAATTTTTTTTGTTTAACATCTTTTTGCCTCGTTTAAACAACAATATTGGTGTGGTTGACAGTCATATTAACTATATTACTATTTAACACAGTATTATTGTTATATCTTATATATAAAAGAAAGAAACGTGGGGAAACCTACTCTAATGGTATTTCTGTAATTAGTTATTTTTAATATTTTTTCTCTACTAATTTCTAACAATAATTTTTAACAATTATCAAAATTAAAACTAAATTGTGAAGAATTCTACCCTAATGATACCTTTGTAATTATTTATTTCTAATATTTTTTCTCTACTTATTTTCTAATTATAATTTTCAACAATTATCAATCACCTATTTTTCATCAATAAAGATAGAAATTCAATTTGGATTATAAATCTTAATATGTAAGATTAAAAAAAACTATTATTATATAAAATGTGAATAATACTACATTATTAAATTTTACTATGTTAGTGTACTATATTTTCTTATTATGTATTAAATTGATTATTATTTTCACTTTTGAAATGTGACAAAAAAAGGATTTCAGAAAAAAAAAATGTTTAAACTAAAAAAAAGTCGAAATTGAATTTTTATGGTCAAAGAGAAGTTCAATTAGGGTTACAATTAGGAATTGGTTTTAAAAGGGTTGGGGGTAATTTTGACATATACATTAATTTTGCCTTTATTTATAATACTTATTAAAGAGATGTGTGCTTATTGTCGAATGATATATAACCCCTGAACTTAGAATAATAAAGATAGTTGGTCAGAGACTTGGGGGTTGTCTAGTGTCCGAGATGACCGTACTTCTCAAATGGTAATCTTCCAATATAGTTGTGCCACGTAGGGTAAATACAAACCCTATAGAAAAATGTACGACACCTACGTGGTAATTAAAATTGCATAAAAATCATTAAACATAAATCTAAATTATAAATTAATAATAATTAATAACTAAAATTTGATTATAGATCAATAATTATCATGAAATAGTAACTTACTTGTTCGATTAACTCCATTCCTTGCACCAATAGGCGAAATTCCTCGCCCCCAGTGCCCCCATCCCCTGGCCCGACAATGATTGATGGAGGATGTAAATCATGGTAACTCAACGGCCCGTTAAGGTAGCGGACCCGGACCTGGTGCCCACAAGGAACCAACCCTCATTGTAGTTCAAATTCCCACACTGCGGTTGCCAGGATTCGATCCTAGGACCTTGCACCAACTTACCACCTCCGGAACCAGTTGAGCTACACCCATGCGGGCATTCCTGTAAACATTCTCCCATTGGTTCTTCCTTCTTCCGGTCGACGATTGAGCCTCTCTCAACCAGTGGCGGATCCACTATGGTTCTAGGGTGTGCATCTGCACACCCTTGATTTTAAAAAAAAAATATTCCTTATATATTTATGGTATATATTTGTTTCGATGTGTTTCTTTGTTGAAATGTTGTTCTAGCTTGAATGGTAAAGTATTCAAGTAGATTTTTGAGAGGTACATAGTTCAAAACTCATCTAGTACATTTTAAATGTTTCTTTTTTATGTTTTGTAATATTTATAACTTTTTTAAATATTTAAGGCATTATATTTTAAATATACCTTTAAATTCTTATTTTGTATATATATTTATGGTACCACTATTTAAATACACATTTTGCTACTAGAAACTATAATTAATTTACAGTTTTTCGAACATTTTCACCAAGCTTATGTCCAAATATTTTCTAAATTATCCCAAAATTTATAAATGATCTTTTTATATTTGAAGTTTTACATATTCCTATTATTTTATGTGTATATTATTTATTAAAAAAAAATCGGGGGCGCTGCCCCCGAACCCCCGTAAACTTTTAGTTCAATCTCGCACCCCCTTGGCGAAAAACCTGGATTCGCCACTGCTCTCAACATCTCTTTTTCGGGCAATTGAGAACGTATGTTTTGAATTATATCTCATAAAGGTACCCCTTTACTCGGATTTTCCTTTGGATTCTGCAAATATCCCTTTTTTTTTTTCGTTTTTTTAGTATCAAGTATTTTTGTCATATGTTTTTATTCGTATACGTGAATCTTTTGGCTAAGATTTGAATACTGAAAGAAGATAATCCATAGATATCCAGATAGACAATCGGGCAAACATCGTGTGCAATGTAAAGATAGATCTTGATGGTTATGAAATAAAACAAAAAGCACTAACCAAATTGTTGTGCGATTGAAAATGCGATGTTTGTTGCCCGCCATATGTGCAATATACTGTAAAATACATTAATGCCCGGTTTGCTTGACAAGATAACATTAGCCAAGATAAGATTAAATAATTTAATGAAACCCAATTATTTCATTGGAGCTTGAAATGTTCAACAAAAAAACTCATTAAAAGGCAAGATAAGCCATGATTATATAATTTTAACGGGTCGACCCGCCAATTTATTGAGGATAGAAAACATCAAATTAAATCCTACTATTTAGTTAATGATGACTTATCTTAGCAACCAAACGGGGCCTAAGAATAATTCTAGTTTAAGGTCCAAGATTGTAGCAAGAAATGGATTTGATAAAAAAGTGAAATTTCAATGGCGTTATGGAGGAGAGATAGTGGAGTTGATTGAAAGTAATGGCAAAGAGCAGACATGAAAATCATGAAACTATCAATTCAGCCCATGTGAGAAATTCCTCCCATTTCTTCGGCTGCCCCCCGAAAAAGAATCGCAAATATTGTCCAAGGCAGCGATTTACTACTTTCGTCTCTCCATCGGTCTCGGGGTGATAAGCCATACTCGTCTTTAACTTCGTTACCTGAAGACGAAATAATTCCCGCCAAAAGTTGCTCAGGAAAGTTCGATCGAGGTCGGAAACAATGGAGGTCAGAATGCCGTGTAATTTCACGACTTCACGCACAAAAGTGTTCGCAACATCTTTAGCAGTATAAGGATGCGAAGGAGCCTTAAAATGCGCATATTTTGAAAGTCTGTCAACCCCTTCTAGAATCGTGTCCTTGCCGCCAGAGCGCGGTAGCCCGTCAATAAAATCCATACTAATGTCTGTCCAAATGGCATCGGGAATTGGCAGAGGTTCCAACAAACCCTCGGGATTGCGCAAATCGGATTTATTTCTTTAACAAATGTCGCAATCGCGAACCCACTGACTCACATCCCTTCTCATTCCAGCCCACACAAAGAGTTGAGCTATTCGTCGAAAAGTTCGAAGTTCACCAGAATGGCTTGCTGATGGTGAGAAATGGGAAATGGAACTCTTTAAAAAATTTCTCTCACAATGGCAAGACTTCGGGCACTAACACCTTTCCCTTCCGCCACACGCATCCTCGACGAACTAAATTATGCACAAATTTACGATAATACCCGGCCAATCCAAGGAATCCTCTAAGAGCTCGCACAGTGGCAGGTTTAGGCCACTTCACCATTGCTCTAATTTTCTCATCGTCGACTCGCACTCCTACAATAGAAATCCAGTGGCCAAGGTACTCAACTTGTTTACGGCCAAAACAACATTTACTTGGTTTGACGTAGAAGTGCCCATCACGTAAATTTTTTAAAGTCACACGTAAATGTTGTAGATAATCTGCCCATGGTCGGCTGTAAACCAAAATATCGTCTAAAAAAACCAGAATAAAATGGCGCAAGTATGATCGAAATATTTCATACATTGCCTCTTGGAACGTTGATAACGCATTGCACAACCCGAATGGCATAACCAAATATTTGTAATGCCCCTTGTGTGCTCGAAAAGCTTGTTGGGAATCGGACACGTGTACACAGCGGAAAACAAAAATTTTATGCGATTTAAACAACTTTAAAACACATAAAACACATGCTCGATAATTGAAAACAATTAATTGCGTACCTTTGCGCTTCCAGCGAAATTAAAAACAACATACATGCTTAATTATTTAACTGAATTTAAATCAATTAGCATGCTCGAGTTTAAATCAAACATTCATGCTCGCAATAATAAAATCAATTTCATGTAGACACATAAAATCATACAAACTTTCATTAAAACGAACATGCATTTATTAACTTAAACGAAGACGAATCAAAGGACAATGGATTCGTAATTTTACCTCTTGAAGCGTGAGGTAGGCGCACTGAGCAAAGAGAGATTGCCACGGAAACCAATCTGTGCAACCCGGGGCAGCAGCGGCAAGATGAGCTACGGCGGCGCGTGTCGCTCACGTGCTGTCTTCGGGCGGTGCGTGGGAATGCGTGCGGCGTCGGCTCGTTTGCAGCTCCTCGATTGTTCGATCTTCGATCTTCCTCCTCTCGGATTTCACCTTGTATACTTCGATCTACTAAACACGTGGCACTAGACACGTAATAGTTAGAAAAACGGAAGAATAGAAAGAAGGAAAGAACTACCAATGTGAATCGGCCAAGAGATGGCCGATTCCGGCAAGATTCCAGCGACGACGCCGGTGGTGGCCGCGGCGAGAGTGGCCGAGAGAGAGAAAGGGGAGCGGCTAGGGTTAGGGTTTGTGTGTGTTGTGTTTGTGCAAGACCTTTAAATCAAGTATTTATAGTGTCTTGTATAAAACTCTAACGGGCTTAAGTTGGACCGGGCCCAACAGCTTAAGTTCGTTAGTTCTTTTGCTTGCTCGTCTCTCTCAATTCAATGATCGGAAAATTTTAACGATTACATTTTTGGAATCATTATGATGTGCTCGTCATTACGAGTGCCAACTCCCGATTTCCAACTTTCCAAAAGTGGAAACCTAATTCAGTGCACTTTCTAAATTTGGAAACTTCCCGATTTAGAAAGTCCTCTAATACGTTTGCCTATTCTTTTCCTTTTCTTATTCTCATTCATAATTCCAAATAACGAATGTTGGACCCAATCATATTGACTTCCAATCATGCAAAGATAAACCATTTTATCTCTGACCGTTTATTCAAAGATCTCATGTGCACGAGCAGTGTGACCCTCGATGGTTCAGGTGTAAGCTAGCCGTGGGCCCACAACCCTTTGTGGTCAAAACTTGTCCCTTAGAGTTACGATTAAGATGAAGCTCGTTTCACCTTAATCACCCAACGAATCAAGATTGGCGTCTAGCAACTACGCGTCATGATTCCCTAGATACAAATGAAGTGCCTGCAAGAACCTTCAGATATAGTTAACGTACAGTACGATCCCTTCGATTTATATGTCCCGATTGATCTAGAGGCATTGGTTCGTCGAGACCTCTTTATTTGTTTAATGACGGTGTGATCGTTCTAAATGTTGTAATCGTTACGTGCATGACTTAGAGAATCGAATTCTCTAATCATCACTTAGTCAGCTCTGGCCAGAGACTTAGAATGATTACAAACTATCAGAACACACAGGACATCCAAGACTATTCTAGCGATCGAATCCCCGACTACATTGCATAGACCTCCTACTAGATTTCGGACTGCACGAACACTGGCCCTTGGGATGGTCCTCGGTGGAACTCAGGGACAGGTCACGATACAGCTGGTCCTCTAGTGAAGTCACGGTGATGTCTAGGTCATAAGGACTAATGGTGTACAACTATACCATAGATATCTCCACTCGATTATTGGGAACCACTTAGAGATTTCTAGGGTGAGGGAGTTCAGTGAACTCGTCAACTTACGAGCACCCAGTTATGCATGCCGATATCACAATACCGTTTAATGATGAGATGCAGTACACATACACTAAGTGCTAGTCTCTTAATGGGACAGGCCGATATCCTCATTGGCGGCGTAACCCTTCGACTAGGAACATGTTTAACAGTTATAATACTTAAGTAAATATCTCACGATCCTAACGATCAATTACTAGTACTTGTAATAACTGTAAGGACTATATCTATGCTTGTGACAAATGGACAAAGATATAGAATGCCAAGGTGTTTTAACATTAATACGAAAAAAGGTTCGTTTATTACCATAATAAATACGAAAGACCACAGCCACAAGTTGGCTTGTTGGTCACCTACTCTAAAAATCTCCCACTTGACCTAAAGCCAACTACCCATGAATCGCAATCCCATCGAATCTCGATGTTTCTCGTGGACCGATCTCGGTAAAGGCTTCGTGAAGGGGTCTGCAACGTTCTCTTCTGAGGTGACTCGTTCTACTTTAACTTCACCTCTATCAATGATCTCTCGGATCACATGATACTTCCTCAGAATATGCTTCGACTTCTGATGAGATCTCGGCTCCTTAGCTTGCGCCAAGGCTCCGGTGTTATCACAGTACAACGGTACTGGATCACTAGCATTAGGAATGACACCCAACTCTTGGATGAACTTCCTTATCCAAGTCCCTTCTTTTGCAGCTTCGGACGCTGCAATGTATTCCGCTTCGGTAGTGGAATCGGCCGTCGTGCTTTGCTTGGAACTCTTCCAACACACGGCACCACCATTAAGCGTGAATATAAATCCAGAGTTCGACTTTGAGTCGTCGACATCCGATTGAAAACTAGAGTCGGTAAAGCCCTCTAATTTCAACTCGGCACCCCCATAGACCAAAAAGATCTCGGGGTTACTTCAATTTGAAGGGACCACCGACCCACAGGAGCATATAGAGAAATTCAGTGCCATGGCGGATTTATATGGCCCAACAGATGCTTCGATGTGCAAAATATTCCGCATCACTCTCTCCAAGAGGGCAATGAATTGGTTCAACTCCCTACCCATAGGGTCCATTGACACCTTCGCTCGGTTGTCGACCCGGTTCACCAACCAATTCGCCATCAACAAACAATATGCCAAGACCCCAGCTCATCTTTTCTCTGTAGTGCAGAGATATAACGAAACACTCCGCAACTACATTAAGCGTTTCGTAGAAGCCGTTCATGAAGTCCCCAGTGTAGGGCAAGACATGCTCTCCGGGATTATGCAGCAGAATTTGAAACCGGGTAGATTCAAGGAATCTATCGCCGGAAGACCCCCAGGCAACCTAGAGGAGTTGCTAAATCGAGCCGAAAAGTACGTCCGGATAGAGGAAGCCTCTACCCATGCTCCTCCTAAAAGAAAAAGGGAAGATGACCGTCAGGACAATAGGAGACGTGGTGACCGACGTCCACCACTTCCACCTCAAAGCCAACCCTCCTCCTCCTACAATAGGTTCACTCCGTTAAACGCTCGCCTCACTGAAATCCTTCACGTGATAGAACAGAGAGGTTTAGCGGAGCCTCCACGTCCTATGCAGCCGAATGCAAAGCGAGAAAAGTCGAATCGTTATTGTCGATTCCATAAGGACAAAGGGCATACTATGGAGGAATGTGCACAACTCAAAGCGGCAATTGAGAGGCTGATCAAACAGGGCCATTTAGGCGAATACATCGATAAGCCGCGAAATAAACGCCGTGATGATCCTCCACGCCGAGATAACAATCGAGATCCACAACAAAGACGAGAAGACGGGGGTCATCGACGTGACCCAGATAACAACGATAACCAACCTACACGGGGAATCATCTCCTTTATCTCCGGAGGACCAGCAGGCAAATAATCAATGTTTATACACATCATCATGTAAGTCATCAAAAAACAATTAGTATATTGCAAAAATTATTACCTCCGAGTAAATGACGGTCCAAGCTTCCTTTGGGAGTGAATTCATATACCAAAATCATGTAATTTTCTTCAGAGCAATATCCAATGAGTTTAACTATGTTTGGATGACGAAATCGATTCAAATAGTTAATCTCCTTCTGCACAAGTTGTAGTGGTTGGTTGGTTGGTAAAAAAGCATTACGAAGCATAAGGCAACTACTATTATTATTATTATGCAAATTAAAATTTACCAAGCACTCTTTCACGCCTTGAAGTCCTTCTGTACTACACATCTTGATGGCAACAGGTGTTCCCAATCCAGGTTCGGAAGCAGTAAGAGTGTTCTCATCAATCCATCCTTTCGAAAAATGACCAAACGCTCCTTCCCCTAAATCCGAGTACGATCGAAAGTTTTGCGTCGCCTTTTTCAGTTCTTCAAATTCAATGTGCTCTCCTTGGATGGAATTAGCTGCACGGCAGATGCTATTGCTGGAAATTCTAGACGCTTAAGAAACATTGGAAATTAATTTTACATAGAGGCATGTGCAAACTTAAGAAACTATTCAGTATTCATTTTTTCTCTTGAAGGAAAACTTAAGGAACACTTTATTCCTTTTGAAATGAGCACAAAAAATAAGAGGGGGAAAAAAATTGAACAAACTTTAAGAAAGTAAAATCAAGAAATTGTCAACCTGTTGCAAATTTTTTTGCAATATAAAAATGAAATCAACTTGTGTACCTTGCAGCATCTGTAAAGTTTAAAAAATAAAAATAAAAAATAGGGTAAATTACAACCACCCCTGAGGTATGGTTAATTTTAAAAATACCATATTGTTTGGATAATTACATATACCCCTCAACTATGATTTTTTTCTTACACTTCCACTCTTATGGTGTCAAATTCAACATAATCATCTAGATTTCGTGGAATGTGCTCTAGTTTGTACTCGTTTTGTGTAAAAATACAGTTTCTAATGGACCACAATCTGATATATACAAGCCAAAAAAACACATAATATGATAATCTTAATTCAAAATGTAGAGTTTAAATGGGATAAAACAGGTACAAAAGTGATAATATTCCATATAATCTCGAAGATTCCACTAAATTTGAAACTGCCGGGTGGACGTGTAAGAATATTTATAGTTGAGGGGTAATTGTAACTATCCAAACAAAAGGGAGGTTTTCGTAATTTGACCATACCTCAGAGGTGGTTGTAATTTACCCTAAAAAGTAAGAACACTATAATAGGCGATTTTCAAAGAATAACATGATTTGCTGTCAACCAAATACAGAAAAGCCACAATTGGTACATAATTATTTTGAGAACTAAAATCGAAACTAATAAATTAAAGAGTAGTATATTATTGAAATACCTACAGTAGAGGTTTCATCTTCACAAAAACTGAAACGTGGGTTGAAATCAGCTGAAATAGAGGTATCGAAGCTTTCACATAGCGCAAGGTGCCTAAGTTGTTCTCTGTTGAGGATAGCTGCAACCAACTTCTCCCAGCTATCATACACGCTTGACATATTTCAACGCTACTCCCTTATATATATATATATATATATATATATATATATATATATATATATATATATATATATATAGGGGTAATCACAAAAAAACTCATGACAAGGGCACTTAATTAAAAGAGGGACATCCAATTTTTTTGTTTTTTAAATAAATCCAGTCCATTCAAACTTATTTGCAAATAAGTAAAATCATTTTATATATACCAAAATTACCCCCAATTCATTGAAACTCAATTCAACTCCAATTTAATGATTTACACCCCAATTTAGCCCAATTTCATCACTTAACCAATTTTAACCCTAATTTCAATTTTGACCCCAATTTTAACCATAATTCTTATCAATTCCACCCATTATGCTCTAACTTCTTTAATATTACACATTGACCCCGGATTTAAACAAATATATCACATTAACCCCCAAAACTTTTTTTTCCCAGAAAATAATTTTTTTTTCTGAAATATTGTTTTTTCCGGCCAGATTCCGGCGTTGACCACCTAGTCAACATTACTAGTTTCCGGCTAGTAACCATACCCGTGCGTTGCACGGGAACCACTACAAAAGAGAAGAAAACAATTATTCTATTTAAAAGTGTATATATGTAATATAAAATTCATATCTTCAACGGCACGGATGACTAATTTTGCAAAATCAAGCAAATGAAAAAAAAAAGAAAAAAAAACAATGTTTAAGAAGAAAAGAAACTCACCCGGCACAAATTAAGTTTTATCATTGTAAGATAAAGAAAAAAAATACACCTCAAATTTTGATCTAAAAATTTATACCGCAAACAATTGAAAAGATTTATAACAAAATTGTCTATTGGTCTAAAAATAATTCTAATTTTAAATCACAGTAGAATGAATTAAATTTGATAAGTAATTTTTTTTTAGGCAAAACAATAAACTATACAAAATCAATCTAAAACTAATTATAACAAACTTTACGTTAAGTTGAAGTCAATATGATAATCTAAGGAAAAGTACATTTTTTTTAATTTCTGGATACAATACACACACACAAAAAAAATAATAAGATTGTACTTGAATTCAAGCCAACAATAACTTCAGTTTATACTTGGCCTTCATTTTATTATGGTCACTGTCACTACATGCACAATATGTAAAATTACTTGCTAATTGTAAATATAAGATTTTAATAAAAGTTAGTAATAAGATCACAACAGAGAAAAAGATCTAGAGAGAGAGAGAGCTATTGCCATTGGTTATTTTTATTAAAAAAATGTTAAAAAAATTAATTACTTATTCCAACAATGTTGACCTCTCAATAAAATGTCAATGTTCGTCAATGCCCCAAAAAGCTCTCGTAACTGATCCAGTATTTGCAACTGAGCACACTCAATCTTAACAACAGTCTCGTGATTGGTTAAGGTCTTGAAAAATTTGAAAAAACTCTTTATATTGATGGTCCAGTAAAAAACATGCGTGAAAAAGAAAAATTAAAAGCTAGGCGACGTAATTTCAAAGATAGTTGAAAATCCAATAAAAACTCCGTAAAAACAGGCAGCACAAAGCGCCAGAAGTAATGCTACTACATGTCACGGTTGTTTTAAAAACAATAAAAAACAGAGTTCTCCCCATTTTTGTTTTACCTCGCATGAAGGAAAACGTAAAATTAATGTTCGCTAACAATATTGTCTCGACTGAAGTGCAAGAGACTGATTTACGAACTAAAGCTGCAATTTTGTTAACACAAACAACGAATAAAATTTCGCAAAGCACAGAGAAATTTTTGCATAATTCCAAAAACCAGCTAAAGTTTTTCCGGAAAAGAGCGAAATAACGCAAACAATTGAACAAAATTTTGAGGAGCGGAGATATTTTTAGTGTAAAAGAATACGATAAAATCATGTCTATGCCAAAGATTTTTTCGGAAAAGAGCAAAGTAGGCAAAGTAGCTATTCACCAAAACTTCTATATTTTTATCTTAGGTAATGAAGTAAAAAATAACGAACTTGACAGAAGTTTGAACACTAAGTTAAAACACAAACAAAAACATTGCTTATGCTAACTAACCGAAAATCAATATAAGTATAATCGTGGAAAAAAAATCATTTTCTTGTAAAAACAAACATCTCTGAACAACCCACTGTTTTAAAAAACTAAAGCTGCAATTTGTTTAACGCAAAATAACCGAATAAAAATTGTCAGAGCTTCATGATTTTCTCTGATTATTTTTCAGTACTATGACATTCACCAAGGAGTTTTTTTGGAAAAAATAGGCTGCATATTTAAGAACAGAAACCTTAGCACCACAGAAAAGAAAAGAAGTTTGTATTATTACATACTCGCAAAAAAATATTTTTCGGAAAAGAAAGATTTTTTTTTCATACTAACAAACATCCATCATGTTATAGCATCTGCAAAACTGGTTCCCATAATTACACTGTAGTTCAATTGTAAATAAATACTGAACATATTTATTAATCTAACATAGCAAATTTGCAAAAAATAAAGCCATTAGATGCAGAAATTGAAATATTAGACGCATCCCATTTGTAAAAACAAACAAAATAACATGAGAAAAAGAAACAAAATGATCTTACTTTGGTTGGTGGGAAGAAAACAGTGTGATCATAAACCGCATAACCTCGAAATTATCTTTGAAAACCAAATCACTTTTAGAAATTCCGCCTAATCAAATTCAGAATTCGACGGCGATCTGTAGGGGTTCATCCAGAAGAGCAACCATCATCGCAATTTAAATCACATTCTGATAATTAATGACACGAAATGAACACATATGGTTCACATGTGGGGAGTCATTGTGAACGAAAATTATGCATGTGTTCAAAAAAACCAACACCGTTAGCAACTATTATGAGCTGTGAAATTTAAATGTAATGTAAAATAAATCTAAATAAATAAACATACATATTTCTACCATAAGATATTCCGGCCGGGTGGATATCTTGTTCTATGTCATGCTCTTTCATTTCTTCTAACCAACTTGTTTCTATTGCTATATCTAATACAACATATGTATCGACTATCGTGATTATGAAATGGAACCATGAGAGGAAATATGAACGACTAATTGTAAACTACAACGTACATTCTTCATAGCAAGTCCTGGAATACCCATAACTTCAACCGTTCTTCGGAACTGCCTCTCTTTACCAAGCATATTAATAAAGTTGTTGAGTATATAATGGAATTTTCAACAAATCTTAATGTTCTAAATACTAAGCATGATAAACATATACTTATGATTATGTTGATAGAAGATATATTTTTGAAATGACATGCATGAACTATTGTCGGAAAAAGTATTTATAACAAACCAAAATACTCATCATAGGAAAGAAAATTAACAATTAAACTGCATACAAAGGTTTAATTCTAAACTAAGTGCAGACATATTTACAAAACCGAAAACAAAATTGTCATTGTTCACAACCTAAATTTTTAAGCATGATAAATACATACGAATTTTGGATAATGCTAAAGAAAACTACATAATCACTGCCAAATTACCTTATTAGTGCCTTATTTGTCAGATTAGTGTGGCACTCTGATGTTTTTTTTTTTAATTCTTCTGCATAAATACACAAACACAGAAAGTTCAATACAAATATTTCTAGGTACTGAAGTCAAAAAATCCATTATACGCAGTAAACTTATAACATAATAATGATACAAAGAGCAGAATGTTCTTTAATTGTTTCAGAAGCACCAAAACATAACAATATTATTTTATGATGAAAAAAAAAAAAGATGCAAACTTACCAAACAGTCAATGGCCAAAGTAAAACATTCTAAACAAAAATTAATTTTGCAAAATCTCTTAATAAAACATAAAATCCTGTAAAATTTTGACAAAACATCTGCCAGCGAAAATATTATTATTTATTTACATCAATCCTTCAACTTTTGCCAAAACAATTAAATCAAAGGGAAAATTAGTTGTCTAAGAAGCTCTCGGACAGAAAGTAGAGCATATTATAAACATAATTCAGTTTTGCAAAATCTTTTGGTACAACTTATTTATATTCTTGTCAAACGACTTCATGTTTTGCTTAAACATCGAAAGACGGTATTTATCAAAAGAAGAAGCCGTAGGATATTATGAAAAAATAAAATTGAAATATTCTAAACAAACAGTAAAACAATGTCAAAAAATCTGCCAACGAATGAAAATCAGATTTATTTACATTTTTTTCTAATTTAACGACATCTTCACTGAAAAAATCGAACCACTGCATTGAAAAAGAAAAAAAGAAAAAAAGTTGAGCAAAGGGGCCGTCGGATGATAAAGAACAAAACTAAAACTAAAGAGAGTACAAATTGCAAAATAGATCACCTTTCATGAAGCCGTGGGATTATGAAGATGAAAACTGGAATGGGGAGAAACAAAGATTATGCAGTACTTTTGGATGATTAAGAACGGAGAGTTGGAGAAAAACTGCTACGACGTGGAAAGAGGCCGTGTGCGTGCTCTTACGTGGATTTGGATGTTAAAAAAAACTGTCCAAATAAGAAATTACTTAAGTGTCCCTAGGTTTAGGTTTAGGGTTATAGGTCAAAATATCTTCCTTTTATATAAATACCCTACCACGTTGAATAAAACAATACCCTTGTGACTTCCTCAGGTATGGTTACTAGTTGGATTACTTGCCAAAATCGCCAAATGGTTACTAGTAACCATGCCCGTGCGTTGCACGGGACATTGGGGTAAATTACACCCACACCCCTAAGGTATGCTGAACTAACTTTAAGATCCTTATGGTATCGGTAATTACACTTACCCCTGAAACATAGTTAGAAACTCTACTGGGATAATGCATTAGATACGTTGTTCCAATAGAGTTCTAACGGACTATTACTTTTAGTAAGTGGTAGAGACAAAATAAAGCTAGGGGGTGACATGGCTCCATCAACATTTCTTAAATCACCCATTGCATTATGTTGTCTCTATCACTTCCTGAAACTAATAGTTCGTTAGAATACTATCGGAATAACGTATCTAATGCATTATTCCATTAGAGTTTCTAACTATGTTTTATGGAGTGAGTGTAATTACCAATATAACAGAAACTTTAAAGTTATTTCGTCATACCTGAGAGTGTGAGTGTAATTTACCCTTATATTTTTAACTCTAAACCGAGTGAGTAGAAAAATATAAGTTAACATCTTTTATTCGTAAAGGGACATAAAATTGTTGAATAATTTAGACATTTATACAGAGTTAATAGAAACATGTGATGTTACATATTCCTAAGAAATCAATAGGTAAAGCCAAAATTCATATTGCTTAGATATATAATAATGGATTAACCTGATCATCATTGTGTAAATTCAATAATAGGAACATGAGTAAAATATCTTATATATAAAAGAAAGAAACGTGTGGTAACTTAAGAAATCCTAATGACATATTTGTAAAAATACATTAATTTATGTGTAAATTTATTTTTCTAACTCCTATTTTGCAGCTCTCTCTTTTATAATTATTTTAACATCAAATCTCGGCTAACAGAATCATAATCCACTATATTTATATTTGTTTAGTTATTATTATTATTATTATTTTCTAGCCTATTTTTTAATAAAAAAATATGCGTCATTTATTTAATGATGATTGACAATTAAGTTTTTATAGTTTTTTTAATGAGTTTGTATTAAATCCGTATTGATATTGTTGTCGATATCACTAATTAATTTTATTATAATTGTAATTATCATGTATTAAACTAATCATCATTTGCATTTATGCTATCCCGTGAATCGCACGGGGGAAAATGCTAGTTAATTTAAAATGTGGTGAGTCTTTCAACTATATTATTTTAATTAGAAAACATAAAATATTTTAGAATTTGTATATCATTAAAGAAAAAACCATGTTAATTTTAAAAGAGACCAAACAAATGGCCATTCATTACCGTATTGTTTTGCAACTTACATTAATATTTATGTAGCTATAAATATATTTTCATATTCATAATTTTAAATCGTATACATATTTAATCTTATCTCTAAACCATTATCTATATACAAAATTTGTTGGAATTTTCAATTTTTGCTAAGTTATTAGTGTAATATGGGCATTTTACAAATAAACCCATCAATAGGTACTTATTTATAAAGGGGTGTCGAAAAAAATTCTTTTACAAAAAAGTCCACATATGGTCCAGATGTTTGTAAAAGACTAATTAGCTCATCACATTTTAATATGATCCAATTTCATCCTTTAATTTAATTTAATCTCAATTTGACTACAAATTTCACAAATTATTCAATTTTGACCTAAAACACAATTTTATGGACAATTTTGTCCGTCGCCGTCGGTCTCCGACGTTAACTTTCTTTTCCCTCTTCCTCATTTTTCCACCGGTCTCCGGCGTTGACTTTTTCGATTTTTTTTCATTTCTTTTTGAATTTTTTTTTTTAACATCTTTTTGCCCCCCGTTTAAACAACAATATTACTGTGGTTGACAGTAATATTAACTATATTACTGTTAAACATAGTAAAATCAACTATACTACAGTTTAACACAGTACTATTGCTATATTAATCTGTAGCACAGTAATATTAACACAACAAAAGTCATTATTATTGTTTAATAGAGTAATATTAAGATGTTGACCGGTCAACAAAGGTAAACATAATAAAAAATAAAAAAAGAATCAATATTACTGTGGTTGAGAGTAATAGTACTGTAACAACAATAATATTACCGAAGAAGATGAAGCAAGGTTAAAAAAAAATATACTTATAATTTAACATCAAGAATAAAAAAAGTGAAAATATGGCACATAATCATGCTGTTTTGCATATTAATTCCTGAATGATTGATGTCTGATGTTGTATCTATTTATTTATTGAGATCTCCTATGAAATGTGCTAGGATTCTGCCAAATACCATCATGAAACATTCAGTGAAACTGAATTTCGTGATCATTCAATCAAGGAAGAACTTTCAGTTCCAGACGATCAAGTAGAAGAAGGTTAAGAGACATAATGTCATGTTCAATCTGCTTCTATCGGTTAAGGTTAACTCACTAAAAGTGAGAGAAACATTATAAATTTGTTCTTTTATCCTTTAACATTAAAAATATACTTCTATTGTGTTTGGAGCTCACTCATGAAGACTGTGGATAACTTACATAACAACTTAGGAAGATTATAATTTATGTGGGAAACAATGTTTCTTTAATGATCTTCGTCACATGTTATATGGAGTATATAGTAAAAAAGTGAAACCGAGAACTTTTTTTAGCAAAATCTGTCAAAAGCTTCAAATAATGGAACACATGTTTCTTATAAAGAGTGTAAATAATACAACTCCGTAACTCTCAAAAGGTATCACACGTGCTGAACAAAATATCTCTCCCTTTTTTTGCTGACTTACAAACTGTGGCACAAAACATATTTGGAGAATAACAGTGAAAACGTATTGAAAAATGGAATAATTTTAATTTTTGCAGAAACAAAATTGGAAGGAGGAGATAATACACGGGGCCAGGTCTCTTGCATAAGAGACAATTATATGTATTATGCCCCCAACTTGTTCTTGACCTCGAGAAAAAAAAAATGTACAAACTGCAATATTCATGAGTTATTGACACCAACTCAAACAAATATATTTACTCACACAATCTTGTTAAAGACAATAAAACCCGGAAATTTATGAAGATGAAAAACAGAATAGGCGCGAAACAAAAACTGAAAAATTAGAAACAAAAAATTAATCGTTGAAAAGGTATTCAGGAAAAAAAACAGAAACTAATTAAGAAAACAAAACAATAGATGATGAAAAGAAAAAAAAATTGTGTCTTGCACAGGAACGGTCAATCAAGTTTAGGAAGAGGATTTTGTGCAGTCTCTGTTCACTTGACTTCTCATCTCTTCCTTTTCGTAGTTGTCTTTCTTTCCTGTTCCTCAATGCTACAAACAGAGACATAATTGATTATTACAAAAATAATGTCTGAAATCACAAAATTTCGATCAAAGGAAGAAAAAGAAGGAAGAGCTTACATTTGGCTTCCTCGAGGTGATGAATAAGTAGAATTATGACCTGATCCACTTATTCGAGAAAAATATGTGTGACATTGCGGAATCGAAACTGCTTTGTGCTGAAAAACTGCGACACTTGTTCGAGAAACAAAAATATAAGAAGTGAGTGAAAAATCTATGAATGCGAGTAAATATATATGAAGGGAAAAAATACACAATAATTAATTCCAATACAAATTAAAACATGTTGTCTTCGCACAACATCTTTTTCAAATTTGTGACTTGTGAATCACTTTATGTCATTTATTTTCACAAACTCTACAATCTCAAATTGTTAAAAAATCTCAAATGCCACAAAAGAATTAAAATATAGAAACATAAAAATAAATTCAAGAAACAAAAGGTAGGAGACTAAAAAGGCATGGCACCACTCTACGCTTGTGTAGGTCTTCTAATCCTTCTAGTTTGTTAATTATTCTTCCAAATCTAAAATTCAATTCCAATTCTCCTACCTTTTTCTGCAGTTTCAAAAAGTTAGCGGTGATAGTTTTTTTCTGTTTCCACCAGCAAATCTCGGTCCTTGTATAGATGAGGGAAATCTGTATTTTAGATGGTAATAAGTATAAAGCATGAAGGTATATGCAATTGAATTTATAAAAAAAACAAAAAAACCCTGCAACACCAAAATAAATTAGATAGTTAATTAAATAACTGCAAAGATGTTTAATAATAAATAAATAATAATAACTGCACACCGATGGAAAAGAATGTGGTGAAAGCATTTTAATGGAGCATGATTTAGACCGAATTTCAGCACAATCGGATTACTTACAGGCACAGCAATTTCAAAATCTAATTCCTGATGTGTGATCAAATATTACTACTCTAAATCTATACACACCTAACCCGACAAATGAAACACAACAGTGCAATTTTTTTAAGGAAAAAAAAACACAATTTACAAATACTGGTACAAATTTTTGGCCGATTTACAGAACAACAAATATAGGGAAGAAGGGAAATTCAAGAGAGTGAGAAGAAATTGTATGAGATTTCAAAATAAAAAAAAAATGGTCAAATTTATTCTTACTTTTTCTTCTTCTTCTCCGATGCTTTTTTGCAGCTCTTTCAATGAATGGTTGCTCTTTGAATTCAAGATATGGCGAAATGCAATAAATTTGCGAAAAGTTTGAAATGATAATCTGTGAAATTACATTACCTCTTTCGACAGATCTGTGGTTTGGTTCCATAATTATTGCGTGGATGCCTCAATTGCTACAAACAACAAAGCACATAAGTATTAGTTTAAAAATAAAATTGAAAACGTCACACTCATGAGCCGTGGGTAATATCGTGTGTTAAGTAGTTTGTGACATAAGTAGTTTTAATATCGTGGGATTTTGTTTCCCTAGTCTTCAGTGATCGTGGATGTGCAAATGATCGCAAGGAAGGAAGAAAAAAAAAAAAAAAAAAAAAAAAAAAAAAAAAAAAAAAGAGGGAAGTGTCGATTTAGTAATTGACAAAATTGTCCATAAGTTTAGGTTTAGGGTTATAAGTCAAAATATCTATGTCAACGCCGGAAGTTTACATAAAATGTCTATGTCAACGTCAAGGGTATATAAAAGGAAGATATTTTGAACTAAAACCTAAACCTAAACCTAAACCTAGGGGCAATTTTGTCAATTAATAAATTAGCAGTTTTAAATTTCCTTTCAGTGAATTATTATTTTTTATTTGCGATTTTAGTTGGGCATTATTTTTGTTTCTCTAATTTTGTTTTCTTCTTTTTATTGGTTTTTAATATCACCGAATAGCTTAATTTTATTATTTATTTTTTTATTAAATACAATTTTTTTATAAGTATTAAATACACAATGATTAATGATAAATACACGATCATTTCCTGTTTTCCTATTTATCTGTTGCACGTTCTGCAACACAAAAAACCACTAACCGCCGTATCAAGAACAACAAAGCACTAATAAAAACTGCTCCATTTTTACATCTCACATGCTTCGTTTCTCTTTGTGTTTCGAAGCCAAAAATTATAGTATTCCATGAAGATTGAAGAAACTCCCTATTTACCCCTCCCGTAGAAAATCTCAAATGGAATTTTCCATGTTTCCATATTTCAGGTATGAATTTAAAGGAAAATTGTTGAAGAAATTTAGTTAATTGTTAAATTCTCTTCAATTCAGTGTATATGACACATGTTCTCACGGATTACTTTTTATCAGAAATTAGATTTTGTGTAATCTGAAATATTGTTAATAAAACACACACATACGCATAGATAAGTTAAAGCGATGAAATTGAGATGAAAAAGACAAGATCAATGATGGAGAATAGTTGCCCACAGGGTTTCATCGTCGGTATCTGATTACCAAGAATTTTTAGCTCATTTTTGTCCACTACTGTTTCTATTCATATGTCTGCATAGATTATGGCTTTACTTTAACATGTTGTGCTTGACATAAGGTTTTGCAGGTTTGGATCTTATCCAGCCTAAAGCACGCACAATAACTTCGTTGAGGTACTAGGTTTCTTGGCTGATTATTTGTATATATCTGATGCATAACTGTCTGTTAGTTAATACACGATCTGCCATCATTTGTCCCTATTCAACACGATCAAGTAATCAGTTTATCCATATTCTTCTCTTTTCCTTTCTTTTTTGTTCGTTTACTTCTGTGCGCAATAGGCTTATGATTTTATGAAAATTTATTCTTCTTTTGTTCGTTTTATTTCGTTAATTGTATTATGTTAAATCCAAGAAGAAATATAATATGCACCATAAATATTTTGAGATATTTTGAGAGAGAGATGAATTAAAGTGTTAGTGAAGGGATTTGATTCGTCCATCCTTCGTGTACTGAATACTCTCCCCATACTCTATGTTTGTTTTATATTGTGATACTTCTTTTACATTTGTGATTGCTAAATCTTGGTTTTTATCGTGTTTGTAGATATGCCCTTTTGAAACTTGGAAGCAGATGTCATATAAACTAAAAAAAACCTATGACAGCTGATTTTATTTGGATTCTCAGGTATTCTGTTTATTTTCCTTTTATCTATAATGAAAAAAAAAAACCATGATATAACTGTTTATTGAGGATGGACGGCCTGGCAACTCCTGAAGGTAGATCAACATCGAAACAACACAATATTTGTTATGTCTTACATAACTACTCTTCTCATATTTGTGTTAACGTATGAAAAATCTTACTACATATAAAAATGTTTGCCGATTTTATTTTAAAGTTTTTCTAAATTACTCCGTTTGTTTGTATTTGTAAATCTTCATTTTTTTTTAAGTTTTTTTCTTTTCCAGAGGGTTCGACGAATTATTGGCCGTATATTTTTGGGTATTATCAGAAATATTGTACATCGATGAATTCTTGCTGGATTTTCGTAAACAATATTTCATGTTTTTGTTGTTGTTTGCTATTTTTGTTTACGAAAGGTGGTTGTTGTTTTCGTTCTCATATAGTTTGATTGTTTTAAATTAGTGTAGGTTTATGTTGCGTTGTTTCTGTTTGCTATTTTGCTTTTCTTTTTTTTTCGGGAAAAGATTTCGATATTTTTTATTTTATTCTATTGTATTTTAAATTCGCTATTTCTTTCATTTTCTTCAGGGTTTGTCGAAACAAGGAGCAATTAAAAATGACGAAGCCATATCCATTCTCAGCGCGCTGTTTTTGGGCTTGCATTCATCATGGTATTTTTTCTTCTACACAAACATGAACCTTCTTTTTTGATTTTGTCTTTATGATTTCGATTTTTTTTAAGGGTTACTATGGAGTTTTGGTTTTTTTTTTTTTTTTTTTTTTTTTTTTTTTTTTTTTTGTGAAATCATGAAAACAATATCATGTTAAATTCTTTAAGACATTAAAAAAAATTTTTGTTCAGTTTTGTTGTTTTTAGTTTTCTCATGTCCTATATTAGCTTGGTACTGATACAGACATTTAATCTTAATTTACTTCAATTTGTGTGGCCTATAACATGTAAGTATAGTTAAAGGCATCAATGTATTATATTTTAGCTCCCTTCTAATTCATGTTAATTTAGTTTATTAGCTCTCTAATAGTGTTGACAATACCCATTGTTTTACTATTGTCTATACCGGATGTGTTTTTTCTTTTTTCCAGCCTGTATAGATATAGTTACATCATGGAGGGCGAGGAGTTGAGATTAGCATGAAGAACAACTACAAGAAGAAACTAACCGGAGCATAAGTCTCATGCTAACGGAAGTTTTCCTATCCAAAACATTAATCTTATATTTTATGATCATTACGAAGAGCCGAACAATAGTTTGCTTCATGATTCTACATATTGGTGACTATTTGACCAATATTTAAAATATGTATTGCATTTTAATGGAAAAATAAGGCAATGAATTATGTGCCTTGGTTAGAGATGGAAACGAGCAATTATTGGTTGTATTCCATTAACGTGTGTAGTTTGAGGAACCTCTTATTTCTATCCATCTACGATTTTATTATTTATTTATTTTTATAATTAAAAAATATAAATTTTGAGATGAATATAGGTTTTTTATTTATTTTTATAATTAAAAAATATAAATTTTGAGATGAATATAGGTTTTTTTGTGACGCTGCTAAGATCTACTACATGGTTTTGTACACTTGCCACGGCATCCTCAAATATTAATTTTGAGGATGTTGAGAAACAACTGAGCAAGCGATGGCAAGTGATGATATATTGTCCTTCGACAAACTATACAACCTCAGGTTTGACTGCTCAATCGTGAAAATTGTTGCTAATACCTAATTATATTGACCAAGTTCTCAATCATGTTCTAATGTTGTGATATGTTCTTAGTTATTTAATTCAGTATATATCCCGTGCAACGCGCGGGTATTGTTACTAATTTTCATAATTTAACACTACTAGAAAAATAGCTTTTGGTGACGGCTCAATGACGCACAAATATGACGCTTTCGAAATAGCGTCGCAATAACTAGTTTATTAAGACGCCTTAACTTGAAACCCGCATAGTACTTGAGTATTTCATTTTATTTCTTTTCTTTTAATTCTCAGAATATAAATAATATGACGCTTCGGTATACTGGGTCATAATAGGCTGGTTATATTGAGACGACATTTATGAATCGTCTTAACATGTGAGATTAATTGTCAAAAATGCGAAAAAGTTGCGGCCCAAATAAATCCACTAAATTTATTAACAAATATTCACTTCCCCTCTTTGAAATATTGTGCAGCCTAAATCAGAACCTCTTTGTTTTACCTCCTGCTAATCCTTCGTATGCCATTTCTTCGTCTTACCGAATACTCAATTAACGAGTCATCTTCTAGAACACCCAAATTCACAATTCATCTTATCCCGACATCGATTTTTCTTCAACGCGAAATGTCTGATTCTAGGCGAAGTATCGGCGTATGCTATTCCATAAAGGTTAGACCTAGTTTTTTGAGATTAGGGTTTTTTTCGTTTATGTGAATAAATTGATATGTAACTTGGTTGTATACTCAAATTGTTGTATGTTCCCTATTACCCACACTTAAGCACAAGCATGGATACTTTGTTTTCCAGTGGAGGGATGAAAACTTAGAATTTACTGTGGTGCGAGTGAAAATCAATTACTGTATTAACTTCCTGGTGAGGATATTATATCGACGGTTTGATGCCAAACAACTAAGGTTAATTTTTCTAGAGTTCTTATGTATTTATATGAAATATGAATAATTTTACTTCTTAGTTTATTTTTATTTATTTTTTAATTTTGAACATGAAATTTTACACCATGGTAAAGAGACTACCTTTTATCTTTTGTTACATAGAAAACATATAATTCTTTAATTTGTATTAAAAAAAACACCCTGTAAAACACTTTTATGCTAATGAGACAAGGGCCTATATGAATTATCATGTTGTGATATTGTGTTAAATTCAAGAGTACAGAGTAGGGTGAATTATTCATTAGTTAGTTGCCTTCCCACCTTTATGTCTTACAATGCTTATGAGTTATCCTAAGAGTTTTCTCTAATTAAACAATTCAATAATATACTGTCTTTAAAATTTTCTGTAGATAAATTGAGCAGCAAACTACGAAAACTTAGTTTCTAGCTAGTATCCCGCTACTTCATTAAGTAGCATTAAAGTGAAGTTCAAGTCTGGAGACCTTGCCCATTCTTTTGGATAAATGTATAGGACAAAAAAACACTTTTAATGTGACTAAATAAATGAAGAAGAATAAATATTTCACATCTCATGTGAATTATTTAGGAAAATGTCAGTTTTGTTAATGGAAGATGTAGAGATATCTTGGTTATCACATTAAATTTCTTATTTTTTTGATCTTCTTGTAAACCCTCATAATAGTTCTTTGGTTGTGCAAATGAAAGAGAATGATGACTTTGGGTTGTACCAAGTCTGAAACCAAGTGGATTTACATATTACCTTGCACCAAACTCTGTATTTATTGTTCATGTTTTAGAAGTGATAAATCGTATAGTTGTATTATTGGAAAATGGTGGAGTGGCATCTTGTTATCCTCCGGCAAGTATGATACCATTTGTTCTTATATTTTCTATTAGAATACTTGTATACTTTTAACTTTCTTACGTATTATTGTTCTGAAAAGGCAATTCTTATCAAGTGTGTAAGAAACTCCACCAAAAAACATACAAATCTTACTGTGGCAGGCAAAAGGTCTAGAGGTGAGATTTATTTTCATTTGGTGGAATTCAACATGAGCTGACTATTGGATTCAAAAGTGAGATACTATTGTGTTTATACATTAATTCTCATTTTTAGCTTAGTTTTCAATGTCTATAATTATAAGTAGGTAGATTATATTTTTGCACATTTGATACAGTTCATATTGTCTCCTTACTGAGTAATAATAATTGATTTATATTTTCTCTTGTTTGTGTTCTCCCTGTTGAATAGCTTTCTAATTGTAAATTGCACTATTTTTCAGGTTGAAAAAAGATTTGGCTTCCTTATCAAAACAAGAATGCCATGACTGAATCCGTTGAAGATAGTATTGGTTTCTCCAAGAATATATAGAGCCAAGCACTACAGGTGAATGCCATTTTTACTATGCTTTTATTTTATGGTCCTGTTTTGTGGTCCTGTTATTCAACTTTATTTGTGAGTGTTTAATTTATGTGTTTTTAATTTAAGGTTGTAAAATTTTCGATTATAAAAGAGTAATAGCAATTATTGTTATATCTATCGTATAATATTGATTTTGCACTAATGGAAGAATATAATATTTTTCAGAACTATTGCTGATGTTATAGAACAGTTGCTTGGCCCATAATATTTGGTAATAATATCTTCTAGACCATATCATAAGTTCTTTTGTTTAGATTTTTACTTGAACTGAACTGGTCTATGATTATTTATTAGGTTACAATGGATGCATAAAGAATATTGAAGACAATTGGGTATGAGTTTATGATCAAGTTATACCTTTGGATGCATTCGAAGTTGCTTTCAAACATCGGAGTATTAGTTTTACAAGAGACCTATGGAAGGGAGATATTTTATATTGTAGATGTTGGAGCAGTTATTTAAATATTTTTGTTGTTTTGAAACATTGTAAGTTGTAAAGGGTAACTACCATTTGACGAACACTTTTCGATGAGTTTGTATATAACTAGTTCTTTGTGTTTGTGTATGTGTATGTTTGAAATTTGATATTTATGATTCCTAGTAATTAGTTTTATACAATTATATGTGAATATTTTGAGAAAAATCAAACTGAGAACACATAATAGGCGTCAACTAACTACACTTATTGAGACGCCTGTAAGGGTCATTATAGTGCTATTTTGGGACGGGCATGAGCGTCATAACAATTGATAATTGCAACAGTTGAAAATCAATAATGTGACGCTTATAAGCGTCACAACATATTCATATTTGCGACGACAAAGGACGTCATAATAATATGTCTTTTAAGACGCGCCTACCGTCACAAAAACATATTATGACGGCCACCTATGTGACGCTTTTTCCCGGCGTCACAATATCCATAGCGTCACAATAGGTCGATGTGGTGACAGTTTAAGGCGTCACTATATCTAGTTTTTCTAGTAGTGTAAAAACTACCCTTAATTATCTATTATACTCTTTCAAAATCCTAATCTTCTTTTTAAGTTTTCATTCCGCCGTTTTTACGTTTCTAGCTTTTCTCTCTTATTTGTTTTCTCTCCTCTGTTTTTTTTTCTCTATGTTTTCCGGCAATCTTCTCCGCCGGTGCCGCCGCCGTCGCCGGAAGATGGAGAAAGAAAGAAGAGGAAGCACCCATCAAACATTATAAATGATTTTGAGTTGCAAAACATAAAGGAAAAAAATTAAACAAAAGAGTTTCCGGTTAGTTAGCATAAGCAATGATTTCCGGCGTGTGTAAGGGTATTTTTAGCAAGTAATCCAACTTGTGACATATGTGTTTTTGGCAAGTAATCCAACGCTGTTTATATGATTACTAGTTTCCGGCGTTGACTGTAATGTTTTCACAGTCAACGCCGGAATCTGGCCGGAAAAAAAATATTTCAGAAAAAAAATTATTTTCTGAAAAAAAAAAGTTTTGGGGGTTAATGTGATATATTTGTTTAAATCCGGGGTCAATGTGTAATATTAAGAAAGTTAGAGCATAATGGGTGGAATTGATAAGAATTATATTATGAAGGATATTTTAGACTAAAGACATGAGGATGGGTTTAATTGATAGACTATTTTTTTGTGGACCAAAATGCATTTAAGTCCCATGTGATGGGCCTTTTTGCCATTCGCTCAATTTATATAGGGGTAGACTTTGACTAGATGAGTGGTCGACTTTGACTGGATGAGTGATAGAATTCAAAAAAAAAATTTGATTTATATATATATATATATAAAAAAAATTTGATTTATATATATATATATTATATATATATATATATATATATATATATATATATATATATATATATATATATATATATATATATATATAAATATATATATATATATATATATATATATATATATATATATATATATATATATATATATATATATATATATATATATATATATAAAAAAAAATATATAGATATGTCTCTCCCTCTATATATATGGGCACTTGCCAAGAAATTTCAATTCCCTAGAGCCATTCTAGTAAAATATCATTTCAATAGAGAGACATATATGTATTTGTATATATATATATATATATATATATATATATATATATATATATATATATATATATATATATATACTAATACTTATATATATTGCATGGATATATACACAAATAATTAGTAATTGGTTGGTATATTTATTTTTATCTATTATTAAATATTGATTTTTTATTTACAAATATTTATATATGGCCCACATTAAAAAATAAATTATTATTTCCATCTTTAAAATTTAACTTTCTATTATAATTTATCTTATAAAATATTTTTTAGAATCTCAATCCCTAATCTCTATTAAAGCTTATGATAAAAAATAATATTACATAAATAAGAAAGTATTTTTTTTCCTTCTTCTCAATGTTTAAAGTTTCCAATCTATCGAATTTCTATGTATTTCAAGATTTTTTTAAACATTTTTACTTATTCAACTAAATATATACTATATTACAATTTATTTTATATAAGTTTATGAATATTGTTTTGACAACAGTATCTATTATTCATTACTTATTTGTGTTGGTTTCTTCATAAATATCCCTAAAAAAATTTGGGGTCAAACCCCCCGAATCCCGCCATATTTTTATTAACTCTCTAAAGTTTTCGGCCCCCCGCTACCGAAAAATCCTGTTTCCCCCCTCTGTGTGTTGCTTTGGGTTTTTGCGCACATATTAAGAAAACTAATAACTGTGCATCGATTTTAGAGAAAAATATATAGAATGACTAAAATATTCATGTTATGAATGTTGTTTCCATTTATTCGCTCTCAGTTTCTCAATTAATTAATAGTAAAAAGGGAAAAAATTGAGAAAATAGTAACTAATTACTAATGCATTATTGAAATTCTAAAGTGAAAGGTAATATGGAACAAGAAAAATTCCCCAAAACGATAGTTAATTTGGAACGGAGTGAGTAATCAGTAACCTTTGTGGTTGTTCAAACCAGACCGATTGAACCTTGAACCGATCACTTAACCGGTCCAGTCAACCATAAAAAAAACATGGATGAATAAAAAACCGAGATGCATCCGCGAAATTCGGTCGAAAGGATACATGGGTTTTAGAAAAAAAAATGACGTGTTGGTTGCGATTCTGTTTCTATCTGTTTCTTTTGCTGCAGATTAGCACCGGGATTTAATGTGATGCCTATTATACCCAATTTTTAGGCCATAATGTATTTTCCTCTATGTTTTTTTAAAAGGGATTGTTAGCAAGACCCCCCTCATCTAGTAAATGTAGTTAAGAAAACCCCCCTTCCAAAAATAATTTGAGAAAACCCCCTTGGTTAGTATTCCACTAAATATTATTTTTATAATTCCAAATCTACCCTTAATTGTCAGTATACTATTTTGAAACCCTAATTTCTCTTTCCCAAATTCACCTGCCTTTCACCACCGCCACTGCCTCTCCCCCTCCGTCCACCGCTACCGCCGCCAGATCCTCACCGACCACCACCGTCCCCTTGTCGTTCCACCGCTTCCACGTTTCCGGCGAAGACGGGCAGAAACGGCGGCAGAGATCCCAGCTCGTAGATCTTGTATCTCTTCTGGATGAGCAGTACTCGAGCTTCCGCGTGAAGCGGTGGCTCCTCCACTTGGCGAGGTCGATCACCATTACTCATTCAGGTGTTGAAGTAGCGGGGCTTGCGGTTTCTGAAGATGGTGGAGAAGAAGGGGTTTGAGTTTGACCAGAACTTGGGTGTGAAGTAATTCATAAACAAATCTGGATATATGCTCTCCTTTCTCTCTTCATTACTGTAATTATCGCATTTATATTTTCAGCCAAGGGGAAAAGGAAATTCCCACCAAGTCCGGCGGTGTGGTGACGACGGGGGAGACTGATTTTGAGTTTTTTTGTGGATCGGACGGAGGACGGCGCGTGTAGAGAATTTCGCGCATGCTGAAACCTTAATCGACTATGTACATATTCATAGTCGATTAAGTTAATCGACTATGTTCTGGTAGTCGATTAATTAAGGTTGATCGACTCCAATTTTTTTTTTTTTTAGTTTTTTTGGATTTTTCGTTTATTGATTTCAATTGTATAAATCAATTATAATGTTTGTATATTTTTTGTTTTTGTAATATATAGATCATTTTGCATTTTTTCGCAGTTGTGATTTGTTATTTTTAGTAGCAGATTCTTAATCGACTATGCGCTGGTATCGATTAAGGTTGATCGACTCCGATCTTTTTTTTTTTTTTGGTTTTTTTGTGTATTGATTCCAATTGTATAAATCAATTATAATGTTCTCATATTTTTGTTTTTTTTGTAAAATATAGTTGATTTTGCAATTTTTTGCAGTTTTGATTTGTTATTTTTAGTAGCAGACTTTTGATCGACTATGCTTCATCATAGTCAATTAATAAACCTGAAATAAAAAAATAAATTAAAGAACAAAAAAAAAATTTAAAAATTAAGAATTTCCTTAATCGGTTATGTAGCACAGTCGATTTAAGACTAATCGACTATGCTTCACAGTCGATTAAAAAAACCGGAAAAAAAAATTCGCGGAGCACGTGACCCAGTGATGAGATGGCGGGCGGGGGTAAAGCTGGAAAACATAATGGCTGAAATTGGAACATGAGCTTTTATCAAATGGTCTAAAATATTTTGGGCCTATCCCATTAAAAAAAGTAATGGGAGGGTTATGTCAAAGAGCCCCTTTTTAAAAAGAATTTTCTTCTACTTAGATTATTTTATAGCTATTTGACAAACACCCCTTATTCAATTTTGACTTTATTAAAAATCCATTTTTAATAATTGATATTTGACATAAGTCCATTTGACTCAAATTATCTTAAATGCCCCTAGCAAACTCTCTTTCCAAAATAACTCCTCACATTTATTGAAATCCACAACAAATCCTATCATACTATTATATATGATTTACGTTTATTTAATTATTCTATTTCAAAAAGAAAAGTTTTTTTATTCTTTTTTTTTTTTGTTTTTTTTTTTGTTTTTTTTATTACAATGTTAAAACAAAATATTTTTTTTATTTAATTTCAGTATTTTTATTTATTTATTTATTTTTTCCACCGAGTTTAAAAAATATGATTTTTAACGTCCAATTTTTTTATTTTTTTTCTTTTATATATATATTTTTTTATTTTTTCCACCCGGTTACGAAAATTAAAATCCATTATTTCATCGAAAACTAATCCAAATTTATCGAAAACCACTCTAAAGTTATTGTAAAATTCACTGTAAAATCAACGTAATCCACTTTAATATTAACATAATCCATAACAAACTTATTGAAATTCATTAAAAACATACTTAATTCACTACTAACACAACACAAAACTACCAAACAAAAAAAAATGTAAATTCACTATTCGAAAATTCACTATTTGAAACGTAAACCACTACTATGTCCAGTAAGAAGTGCAAGACCAGTACACCACCACCAACAAAGCCGACGAAGGTCACTAAATCAATCTGAATAAGAAAAAAAATTAATTAGCAAATGAAAACCATTTTCCAAATAAAACCTTGGTGTCACACCATCTTGGTAATTTTGAAAACTTTCATAAACAAAAATTTTTCAACCTACTAATATTGCATCGATTTGTTGAAACAAAAAATGAATCAGGGAACAACAATGAAAACCACTATGCATAAATAACTATATAAACATGAAAACCACTATGTATAAATAGCTATATAAACACGAAAACCACTTTATATACTTATCAAAATTCACTACAAATTCATCGAAAACCACTTTGTATATAATTATCAAAATCCACTATAAATTTATCGAAATCGACTATGAAATTAACGAAGTCCACTATACAATGCAACAGAAGAACAATAACACAAACATATAAGATTTATGTTTTGGTTTAATGTCCAGAAGAACAATAATAAAAACAGAAGTCCACTAAAAAATGAACAAGAAAGTCCATTATTTATCCACAAATTGCCAATTAATGTGTTGTTTTTATATTACTGTGTTGTTTTTCCGATGACATTATTCATTATTTATCAGTTTATGTTTTCTAAAGTAAATTAAGATCGTAAAAACAATAAAAAAATAATGAATAAATAGTTGTCTACATTATTTAAACAATAAAACAATAAAACATTAACCAAATTCAAAATATCCTTTCTCAAAAATAAAATAAACAAATCCAGATCCAAAAAGCCCTTTAGCTTAATTGAACCAATACATAAAACATAACAAATTGATAATAATTAACCAAAAAATATAATAGTTGTTACCTTCTTATCAAGTTGTGTAAACGTTGATTAAATAATCTAATAGTTGTTACATTCGTTGAGAGAAGGCTGAAATTGCTGGGATTGAAGCCCCTCGTGGCAGATTTGATTTGACGAAAGAGATATGAGAGGGATCTATGAGTTGTGGATGTCTTCTTCTACGGCCAAATCGATCTGAAAAATTGCAGCGGCGTAACATGATGGAGGAGAGATGGAGAAGATGAAGAGAGAAAATAAAATAGAGAAAAGTTGGGCGGTGAAAAGAAAAGTCAAGAAAGATAAAAGATCGTGGAATATATGGTGAAGACTATAGGGTAAAGAGTATAATTGTATTAAAATAATAAAATTTTATTATTTATGGTTATTAAAATTATTTTGGATTTTTCTTAAAGAGAGAAAAAAAATATGGACCCATCTTAACTGTACAATGGATACGAGGGGGGTTTGTCAGATAATCCCTATTTTATAAGGGTTTTTGTGTATAAGTCTCTAACCAAGAATCTTTATTAATATAGGTTTATGGGCTATATCTCTTTCACCAATAAGCCTATCTCTTTAATATTTATTATAAATAAAGGAAATATTTATGTATATGACAAAATTACCCCCAACCCTCTACACCCAATTCTTAATTGTAACTTCAATTTAATCAATTCTGACTACAAAAATCCAATTATGACTTTTTAATTTTATCAAAAACTTTTTTTTTTCAAAAAAAAATTTTTGCCGCCGGATTCCGGCGTTGACTATTCAATTTTTTTTTTTCTGGACTGCTTTTTCGGCCGCCGGTCTCCGGCGTTGACTTTTTTTTCTTCTTTTTCTTCTTTTTTCTTCCTTTTCTTATTATTATTTTTTACGTGCGCCGCTAATCGTTGACCGTAATTGTGCTGTCACTGATAGCAAATTAACGTAATTATACCGTCAATGACAGTACATTAACGTAATTGTACTGCCGTTGACAATACATTTATGTAATTGTTCTGCCGTTGACGATAAGTTAACGTAATATTTTTTTTTGTTATTTTTATTTTTATTTTTGTTTGGTTTGTTGACAAGTCAACGTAATTATATTACTGTCGTTGACAGTGAAATAACTGTAAACACAATAATATTACTGTCAATCACATCAATATTATTATTTTTTTGGGTTTTTTTGTTTTGTTTGAGTTATTCACGGAGTAACGTAATAATATTACTGTCTAGTATTGTAATATTACTGTAAACACAATAATATTACAGTGTTGACGGTAATATTATTGTTGTTATAGCACTATTACTGTCAACCACATCAATATTATTATTTTGTTTGAGTTTTTTTGTCTGTTTGAGTTATTCACGGAGTAACGTAATAATATTACTGTCTATTATTGTAATATTACTGTGGTTGGCGGTAATATTATTGTTGTTATATTAATATTACTGTCACTCATAGTAATATTGATTCTTTTGGCTTTTTATTATGTTTACATTTGTTGAACGGTCAACATAGTAATATTACTCTATTCCACAATAATAATGAGTTTTGTTGTGTTAATATTCCTGTACTAAAGATTAATATAGCAATATTACCGTGTTAAACTGTAGTATAGTTAATTTTAATGTGTTTAACAGTAATATAGTTAATATTACTGTCAATCACAGCAATATTGTCGTTTAAACGGGAAAAAAAAAAGATGTTAAAAAAAAAAAAAAAGTCAACGCCGGAGACCGGCGGTCAACACCGGTGACGGTCAAAATTGTCCATAAAAATGTATTTTGGGTCAAAATTGAATAATTTTTGAAATTTAGGGTCAAATTGAGGTTAAATTAAATTAAAGGGTGAAACTAGAGAATATTAAGTATGAGGGCTATTTTAGTCTTTTACAAAAATTTGGACCATGTGTGGATTTTTTTGTAAAAAAGTTTATTATCAGGATCTCTTTATAAATAAGTGTCAATTGATGGGCTTATTTATAAAGACCCCTATTTTATAAACTCAGTAATTTTCTTTTAAAGATTCTACTTATTTTTATTTTTCTTCGATTTTCTAGAAATATATATATTTTTATGTTAAAATAATTATATCAAAAAACCACAATAAAAATAGAATGTTTGCTTCTTTATCTTAAATTTGTACATACAAATTAGGGAAAATAAGCAAGACCTCCCCTACTTGGAAAATATATGTAAGGAAATTCCCCTAAAAAAAAATAACTAAAGAAAACCTCATATGTTCCGTCATTTATGTTACGTCATTCATTTTTTTTTTTCTTTATTCTCCTTAATCTCCGTGCTCTCTTTTCACTCTTCTCTCTTCTCTTCACCCGTCATTCTTTCTGTTCTCTCTCTATCTTTTTCTCTCAATCTGGTTCTCTTCTCATTTTTTATCTTCTTCTCTCAAAGATTGAAGGGGCGGAGGAGTTCAGCGGTGAGGTGGTGCATACCATTGAATGCAAGAGCGGAGAGATTTATGTTTGGAATAACTTGTTGGTGGTTGGATGTGGAAACTCTGGCATGGCGGCGGCTGTGGGTAGTGGTGGCGGTGGGGAGGTTGTTGATGTTGGAGGGGGACGTGGTGAGGCGGACGACATTAATGGTTGGGGATGGTGATGGTGTGGTGTGGCGATGGCGTGGTGACGATGGGGGGGCAGATATAGGGTTTTTTGGTATATTAAACAGAGGATGGAGTGGATAGAGAAATCCGCACAAGCTGGACCCTTAATCGACAACGTTCAATAGTCGATTAAGGTTTAATCGACTGTGTTCAGTAGTCGATTAAGGTTATTGGCTACGTTTTATAATTAATTTCTGGATTTTTTGATATTGATCCCCTACTTCGCTCCGGGTAGTTGGCCTTGGGTCACATCGGTAGGACCGGCAACCGGGCCTAACCGAAGCCCGATGGCTCGGCCCGATTATATTTGAGCCGAGCCTACTTTTTAGTGAGTCGGGCCGAGTTTGAGCCTACTTTCAATGGAGGTAAATTTTGTTCATCACTTATTTTTATGGCAAAATGAGTTTTTTAGTCTTGTAAGTTTGCTAGTTGAGAGTTTTAGTCCACCATGTTTAAAAATCAGAATTTTAGTCCTGTAAGTTACAAAAGTTGAGAGTTTTTGTCATATGACCTGCTATAACAGGTAATATGATGGTTGAATGAATGAGTTGGCATTTAAAATATAAAAATAAATAGATTAAAAATAAATTAGGTGATGTGGCTATGAGTTGGACAATTTTGGAGGGAAATAAAATATACCATCAAATTATTATTTTTATTTGATGAATGAAATAAGCATTTTTGTAGTAACTACTTTTTAATTAATTTTTCATAGTTTTCAATTGATAAAAATAGTACTCGTTATGGATATTTGTTACTCTTGGTTTGATAATATATTTTATGTTTGAAGGCTCTTGAATACTTTTTTGGTACATTCAATTTAATAGAGTTTTGAATATATTTTATTATTTTTGTTAATTACTTCGTAAATGTGTATTTCATTTCTTATACCAATTATGATTGTGCATGTCATTTAACTTTATAATAAGGTTTCATAAAATGTTTTTTTCGGTTTTATGTTGAATTTGATTGTTGGTTCAATTTCATTGTCATCACTAAGTATAGATTTGTAAAAAATGAAATATTTAGATAAATGTGAATTTAATTATTATTTTTATCAAATAAAAACTAAGAAATATTAATTAAACATTAGTTAGTCTTATTTCCTTCATAAAATATAGTTGTAGGTTTTATTCAATGGATTTATTATGGTTCTTTATTGCAAATATAACAAAAAAATTAAATATATAAATTAATATTTAATATGTTCAAATTTCCTATTTATTTTGGTGAATTTGACATTAAGGATCATTTTTTTCTTCAAAACCATCCAACTCATTAGCCACATCCCCTAATTTATTTTTAATCTATTTATTTTTATATTTTAAATGCCAACTCACACAACCAACCATCACATTACCTGTTATAGCAGGTCATAGGACCAAAATTCTCAACTTTTGTAACTCACAGGACTAAAAATCTGATTTTCAAACATGGTGGACTAAAACTCTCAACTAGCAAACTTACAGGACTAAAAAACTCATTTTTCCTATTTTATAAAACAAATTTACTCATTACAAAATTATATAGTAATGGGGCCCGATATAAATCCGAAACCCGAAAAAATACATGAGCCGAACTTGAGCCTATTCTAATGAGGCCCGATGACATGTGAGCTTCAGCCTATAGTAATGAGGCCCGATGATATGTGAGCTTGAGCCGACCCAAGCTCGGCTCACAAGGCCCGATTGCCAGCCCTACACATCGGTGGTATGTTTGTGTTCTGCCAATAAAATTTTTGTATATTTGTTATTTTGTAAAAAATACTTGATTTTGTTTTTTTTAGTTGTTTTCGTTATTTGTTTGAATTCTTTTTTTTTTTTGAATCGTATTGGGATTTCATTGACGGTATTACGGTTGTTTTTGTTACTTTTAGTAGTCAATTTCATTATTCAACCACGATTTTAGGAGTCGGTTTGTTAATCGACTATGTCTTAGAGCCCGTTTGGCTAAGCTTATTTAAAACATCTTATAAGCTCTTACATCTGGTAAGATGTTTTGGGAGTTGATAAACTGTTAGATCCTATTTTAAAAAGTATTTTTTAATGTGTTTGGATATGTAGCTTATAAGTTAATTTTAGTTTTTATAAAATGTTCAGGTGTTTGGAAATAACAGGTTTGTTTATCGCTATAATGACAAGAAAGTACATGACGCCGTTATAATTATCAAACTAATTCGACTCAAATACTTTTGTTCCTAAAAATATTATTATAGTATTAACAAATTAACTTTTCAAATAAAAATAATAATGTAAAATTATATATTAAATAATCTAAATAATTTTTTTAGGTATGTTGATATGACATTTGACAATTTTTAAAAATAAAATAAAGTGTAATAAAATATTTTAATGAAACAGATTTGTGAAAGTTTTAATTTTTTGTCCCATTAATATATTAATATAAAATAAAAATCGTAAAAGAAATATAATTTTGTTTATAGATAAAATAAATATAATTTATTATTGAGATAATAAGAATAATGGGTATTTTTACATATAAAATATAAATAGAGAATAATTTTTTTTACAATTATTATGATAATTATGATAACTATTTTTAACTAATTATTGATGTTGATTACAAGAATACATTGTTTTGATAAAATATAAATGTTATTAGTATTCATGTAATATAATAAAATATTTTAGGGTAATTTTGTATTTTTAGTGTTTCATCTAAAAAACAAATAAGATCTTAAAAAACAAAAGACGGACTGGATGTATTTTTTGAAAAACATCTTATAAGCTCCCTAACAGCTTATTTAAAAAAAAAAAAAGATATTTTCTAATTTTTTTACCAAAGAATTTTTAACATCTTATAAGCTCTTAAACATAATTATAAGATGTTTTTAGGAGCTTATAAACTTAGCCAAACATGCTCTTAATCAATTAATATCATAGTCGGTTAGTACACCTGACACAAAAAATGAATATTGAAAAGCGATTAAAAAAATTTATAAATCTTTCAAAAATTTAAATAAAATTTAAAAAAATTATAAAAAAAGAGTTAAAAAAATGACAAAGAAATTCACAAAAATAAAAATAAAATAATAATAGAAAATTAATTAGAAATTTGAAAAACAAAACATAGGAATGGGTGTTGTGGGAAGAAGATAATTGAAGGGAAATTTTGGGATATTAAAAGAGGGAAAGGAGCATGAACTTTTCTCAAAGTGGAATATTGAGTGAACCTCTCCATACAAGTATTGAGCAGTATCTGTCAAATAGCCTTTATAAATTAATTTCAAAATTTAGTTTGATAAATTAGTACATATAAAAAAATTATACTTTTTATAATATAATCTATACTATTAATTCTAATTCCTCGATTTATATAATATAAAGAGGCGAATTGCAAAAAAAAAAAAAAAAAAAAAAAAAAAAAAAAAAAAAGACCATGACAAGGACACTTAATTAAAAGAAGGACATCATATTTTTTTAATTTCGAATACATCCACCGGATTACACAGCATTCAAATTTATCTACTAATAAGGAAAATTCGTTCATGTATACCAAAATTACTCATAACTCATTGAAACACCAGTTCAACTCCAATTTAGTCCTAATTTCATCAATTAAGCAATTTTGACCGCCACCGCCGGCCTCCGGTATTGACACTTTTTTTAAACATTTTTATTATTTTACTTTTTCTCAGTAATATTATTGTGTTAATATTAATATTATTGTCCGAGACATGAAAAAATATTGTATTGGTTGTTTTAAAAAAAAGTTAAAATCGGTGACCGGCTGTCAACCGGCCGGGGAAAGAAGTTCAGAAAAAAAATTATTTTTAAAAAATTGTGAAAATAAAAGTGAATGTGATATATTTGTTAAATTTGGGGTCAATGTACAATATTAATGAAGTCAAAATTTAATAGATGTAAGTGATTTAGATTATATGATGAAGGATATTGTAGAAGAAAAAAAAACTATGGAGATAGATTCTATTTGCGAGATCGAAACTGTTTTCGATCTGAACATATGCGCATTTAAGTCCGTTCTTAGGGTGATACGCAAATTCACCCAATACTTTATAACTCACTTGTTATCTGTACTCTGTAGTACAATTTAATATATGATTTTTTTTTATTATTATATTAGGTAAAGAAAATAACTTAAATTAATGAGGTAATTGTAAATACCACCCCTGTGAAATCGTGAATCGACTGATAACTCCCTGTGAAAAAAAAACTTACCGATACCTCCCTGTGTAATTTATTTTGAAGCACACTGCACCCATTGACATTTTACTAGTTGACCAAAGGATAAAAAGACAAAATAGCCCCGGTTTTTTTTGCTATTAGAAAAACAATAGTTTTTTAACAAATAAAATAGAAAATAAAATATATGTTAATATAATAATAATAAAAAAAGAAGAAAAAAGATAAAAGAAAAAAGAAAAAAGGAAAAAGAAAAAAGAAAAAGGAAAAAGAAAATATTTAAACAAATGTATTTATTAAATGCAATCAATATGTGTTAATAATTAAAAAAAATACAAAATTAAAACATATCTTAAATATAATAATAGTTATATAAAATACAATAAAAACTCTTCATCTTCTTCCCTGCGACCGCCCCCCCAACTCACGACTCAATTCATCCACCATTCAACCCAGATCGGAGTGTTCCACCGCCGCTACTCATCACCCCAACACAACCACATCTTCAGATCTTCTTCCAATTGAGGCATGCCGCGGCGGAGGTGTGCGGCTGGTGGTGGATGAGATCGAACGGAGAAAATGGAGTCTCAGAAAATGAGTTTTCTTCATCTTCGTGCGGCGCGGCGGCGGCAATGGCGGTCATCCTTGGAAGCAGAGGTTTTTTTCGAAGTTTTCGGGCCATGATTGATCAAAATCCACAGAGAATTGAAGATAGCCATGCATGCCTGACAGGATAGGGAAGATGAAGATGGATGAAGAACGAAGACGAGAAAGAAAAAATAAAAGAGAGGGAGCTTGGGGGCATTTCTGAGAATTCACATGTGAAAATGGAGCAAAAATCGCACAAACAACGCGTGAGCGACACAATTTGTTGTGAGGGGCTAGATGCTTTGATTTTGTTTACACAGGGAGGCATGGGTGATTTTTTTTTTTTTCATAGGGGTATTTGCCAATTCGCAATTTCACATAGATGGTATTTACAATTACCGCTTAAATTAATAGTAAACTCCAACACGGTTTTGCACATGTAACACAGTTCGACCAGTTAACAACCAAGGTTGACTATTGATCATGTATATGCGTTTACAAGGTTAGGTACGTATATGAGGTTATTTATGTCTTGTACTAAAACTTTATCCGAAAGTTGACCAAATTGAAATATCTTGGCAAGTTCCAATCATACAGACTGATACACAAATTATGTTAGAATCGAAGAAAAAGTTTGACTTTTCTTCATTTTATTTATATATGTATTTATATATATATATATATATGTGTGTGTGTTAACCAGTTATAGAAAAGAAGGGAGTAGTGTTGAAATATGTCAAGGGTGTATGATAGCTGGGAGAGGTTGGTTGCAGCTGTCCTTAACAGAGAACATCTTAGATACCTTGCGCTATGTGAAAGCTTCGACACCTCTATTTCAGCTGATTTCAGTTCAAGCTTCAGTTTCTTCGAAGATGAAATCACCGGTATTTCAGTATATATATATATACACTACTCTTTATTTAACTCTCCGAAAATTCTGTTCCTTTCCGGATTTGGTTGTGAAGATACCGTTTTGCATTTAGACAGTGGCGAATTCAGAAATTTGTTACCGAGTGAGCTTAAATTTTTTGGGGTGCGAGAGCTAAAAAGAAAATAGGAAAAGAAAATAAAAAGCAAAAAAAATAAAGATATGTATATATAATATATGGGGAAATTATAAATTGAGGGTGGAATTGAGTCCACCCTTGCCCAAGTGTGGACTCTCACCAGATGTAAACATACTGTCAAACAACTAGGAGTATAACGAATTGAGTCTGAGCAAAATGCATGAGTTGATTAGTAATCAGGTTGAGCTTTAATTGATTAGAACACGAGCGGATCTCGAATTGGTTGTTTGAGATATAATTATTTAAATTATTTATGGTAAATTTCACTTTTCCCCCTTGTACTTTGGTTCGATATCACTTTAACCCTTTCTGTTCTCGATTGCATCGATTTGTCCGCCTTACTTGAAAAATTGTCTCAATATGGTCCTCGCTGCTAGTTCTCAAGTTCTCAGACATTTGACCTTAACACCGTTTGATCTAAGCTATGAAATTACAAAAACACAACCTCTTTAAGTAATTATTAAAAAAATAAAAACAAAAAATAAAATAATTAAAAATTCAACACAATGATAAAACATAGTCGATCAATGACGCCAACCACAATTTATTTTTAATTTTTTAATTTTTTTAATAATTATTTAAACTGTGAGGGGTGGTTTTTTTGTAATTTTCAGATTTAGATCACACGATGTTTATGTCAAATGTCTGAAAACTAAGGGCGAGGGCCACATTGAGATAATTTTTCAAATACAAGGGGGCAAATCGATACAATCGAGAATAGAAAGGGGTAAAGTGATATCGAGTCAAAGTAAAAGGGGAGAAAGTGGAATTTACCCAACTATTTAACATGTACATAATTGTACAACTATATATGCTGAGCGGTTTAAGTTTAAGTTTGCATTTGCATTTATGTAAAATTAATTTATGTATAACAACCGTGTTTGCATTTTTCTTGTGAAACTCCTCAAAGCATCTAGAATTTCCAGCAATGCCATCAGCCTTGGAGCTACTTCCAACCCTGTCAAGTACATTGAATTTGAAGAATTGAAAAAGGCGACGGGAAACTTTCGATCGTACTCGGATTTAGGGGAAGGAGCGTTTGGTCATTTTTCAAAAGGATGGATTAATGAGAACACTCTTACTGCTTCGAAACCTGGATTCGGAACAGCTGTTGCCGTCAAGAAATGGAAAGGACTTGAAGGCTTAAACGACTGTTTGGTGTGTTTTACGATCCTTTGGTTTTCCATTATAATTTTTCTTCTGCTTCATTGTTTTACCAACAACTACTTTTTACCTTGTACAGTACATAGAATTTGAAGAACTGAAGAAGAAGGGGACGAAAAACATTCGATCTTACTTGGATATAGGGGAAGGGCGGTTTAGTAATTTTCGTAGAGGATGGATTGATAAGCACATTCTTACTGCTTCGAAACCTGGATTTCAATCGGCAGTGGCTGTCAAGATGTTTAAAAGATTTGAAGGAGGCTTTAATGGCTGTTTGGTATGTTTTTCCTTTAATTAATTTTCATAATAATAATAATAGTTTGCTTGTGTGCCAAGTCATGCTTTTACCAACCGGCCACTACATATTGCGCAGAACGAGATCGGCTATTTGAGTCGATTTCGTCATCCAAACATAGTTAAACTCATTGGATATTGCTATGAAGATGACATCATTTTGGTATATGAATTCATTCCCAAAGGAAGCTTGGACCGTCATTTATTCCGAGGTAATAAATTGTTATTTTGATGACTTACTTATATGACTATGTTTATAAACATTGATTATTGCCCCCCGTGACATAGGATCACTTGATCAAACACTGCCTTGGGCGACAAGAATCAAAGTGGCTGTTGGTGCTGCTCGAGCACTAGCTTTCTTGTACTACAATAAAAACCCAATTGTACACCAAAGTTTTAATACCGCTGACATTCTTCTGGATGGGGTACATATACACGTACACACACATATATATGTTGTTATTAAACACAAATTTCATTTATTAACGATAACCTTTTGTGTGCAGTAGAGTGAACGATTTCTCGATTAGCAATTTGAAACCATATATATTGTTTGTCTATATCTTGGGTGCAGGAATTTAACGCGAAATTGTGTAACTTTGGTTTGGCTACTGATGTTTCCGACAGCGACATTGAATGTGTTGCAACAGGTTCAATTGGACTTAAGAAACATATTCTTGATGTTGTTAATTAGAAGCATTATTTTAGTTTGGTGTTTTGATCGTCATACTGAATGTATCACAGGTGCTCACTTAAAAGAACAATCGGATGTGTATAAATTTGGGGTCTTTTTGGTGGATTTATTATCCGGGAGGAGCAGAAACAGGTCTATTTATAACGACTACTATCATACTTCCGTAGATTGGGCAAAACCATATTTGGGTGACGACAGAAAATTTGCGAGGATTATGGACCCCAAACTAAAGGGTCAATTCCCTCATAACGCAGCATTTACTGTTGCAACAATTGCTCTGCAGTGCCTAAACGAAATACCAAAGATGGCTGAGGTTTTAGTTTCCTTGGAACAACTCTAAGTTTTCGAAAGCGTCAGCTATTTATTATGGACTAAAACAAATGAATGTTCACCTTTTCACATTTTTATTTTAAATTAAAGAGGTGCACGTGTGTTGCACGTGTCGAGCAATGTTCCATTTATTTTCATTTATGTATTATTAATGATAATTTTTTTTGGTACAGAACTACATATTTGAAACATCTAAAGACTTTAAGATGTTGATAAATTTTGCAATATAATAAGAGTTTATTGCAAATACCATTCCTGTGAAATCGCGAATTGGCAAATAACCCCCTGTGAAAAAAAAAACTCACTCATGCCTCCCCGTGTAACCTATTTTAAAGCACACTGCACCCATTGGCATTTTGCTTGTTGACCAAAGGTCAAAAGACAAAAAAGCCCCAGGGGTTTTTTTGCAATTAGAAAAGCAATAGTAATTTAACGAATAAAATACAAAATAAAATACATATTAATATAATAATAAAAAAAAGAAAAAATAAAATATTAAACAAATATATTTATTAAATACAATAAACATATATGTTAGTAATAAAAAAAAAAAAAAACTAAAACGTATGTTAAATATTTTAATAATTATAAAACATAAAAGAAGTCTGCATCTTCTTTTCTGATGCCTGCAACCAAGAATAATAAGAGTGACGACGATGAGAAGATTGATAGGCTCTTGAGGGACTATTCAATTTCATCCGACTTTTTCAGCTTGGATTGGAAAAAGACAAAAATACCCCCGGTTCTTCCTTCGTCCGAGCACGTATGGCTTTTTAAGCTGATGCAACCTATGAAGGTGAGACAGCGTTTTTGAGTTTCTTGTTTGTGGTTTTGGTGTGGTGTGGTGTCTTTCTTATGCTTACTTTTTAAGTACATTGTGGTTTTTTAGGAAATCTTGAAAGTGAAGGAGACGTTAACTAATGATTTAGGAAGAGAGGTGAGAGATGATG
>NW_012194882.1:58092-91219 GCF_000504015.1 Erythranthe guttata | reverse complement strand
CCCCCCCCCCCCCCCCCCCCCCCCACCCCCCCACCGCCGCATGCCTCCACCCAGTGGCGTATCTAGTGTGGTCCAAGGGTAAAAAAAAAAATTTCCTATATATTTAGTAATATATAACTGCAAATGTAAAACTTGAACACTGCAATGTTGTAGCTTAACTGGTTAAGTGCTCTATATGTTCTTCTCAGAGATACAGGGTTCGAGACCCGAGAGTCAGATTATTTTTCTTTTTATTTTTTAATATTTAAAAAATAATCTCCTAATATAACATATATTTTGCTATTTGTAACTTTAATTTATTTACAATTTCTTTAATATTAAATATAATATAAATTATTCCAAAATTCAATATTTCAATTGCTTTAAAAAATGTTGAATATGTAGGTATTTTTTAATATTTAAAAAAAAATCTCCCAATATAACATATATTTTGCTATTTGTAACTTTAATTTATTTACCATTTCTTTAATATTAAATATATCATAAATTATTCCAAAATTCTAAATATTGTTTATATATTTATTATTTCAATTTTTTTTCTATATTTACAACTATGTGGGTTTTTTTTTCTTTTTGAAAATTCAAAATCTGCTAATGAAACGTACATTTTGTCACTTGCAACTTTAATATGTTTACCACTCCTTTAACATTTTCACCAATTTTATGTCTAAATATTTCCTAAATTTGCCAAAAAATGGTAAAATAATCCCTTTAAATTTAAAAATTTTAAGATTTTTTATTATTTAATGTGTACAATATTCCAAAAAAAAAAAATCGGGGGCGCTGCCCCCGAACCCCCGTAAACTATTAGCCAAGCATTATATTTTTTACTATATTTAATTTCGAACACCCTTGGCAAAAATCCTGGATTCGCCACTGCCTCCACCCCCAACCACTTCACTCCACCCATCTAACTCACAATTTAATTCATCCACCATTCAGCTGAAGTCGGAGCCTACCACCGCTGCTCACCACCACATCTTCAGATCTTCCTGCGGCGGAGGTGTGCGGCCAGTGGGCGGTGAGATTGAACGGAGAAAATGGAGGCCCAGAAAATGAGTATTCTTCCACCATCTTCATCTTCGTACGGCGACAGCGGTGGTCATCCTTGGAAGCTTAGGTTTCTTCGAAGTTTTCGGGCCATGATTGATCAAACTCCTCAAAGAATTGGAGATGGCCATGTTTGAGAGGGGCGGCTTCTTGAAGAAGATGAGACGAATGAAGAACGGGAAAAAGGGGAAAGAAAAAAAAACGAAAAAAAAAAGAGCAAAGGGAAAGGAAAAAAGAGAGGGTCTTGGGGGCATTTCTGACAATTCACACATAAAAATGTAGTAAAAATCGTACTAATAGCGCGTGAGAGACACGATTTGTTTTTAGGGGGCTGGATGCTTTGACTTTGTTTACACAGGAAGGCATGGGTGAGTTTTTTTTCCTAGGGGGTTATTTGCCAATTCGCGATCTCACAGGGGTGGTGTTTGCAATTAGCTCATATAATAAAGTTTAACTTTATTCAATGGGGGCGTTGATATAAAAGTTCATGGTAGCCTATTTATTGATAAATAGATTCGCTAAAAGCATCTTAAAAAAGGACAAATAAGGCCTAAGATTCTATAAAAACCAATTATACCCTTAACAACTTTACTATACTTTTTTTTTTTTTTGCCAAAAGATTTTATTATTCCATTAATCATAAGAGTTTTGGGGCCTCGTTAAAACCTTGTGGGCCTACAGAAGGAGAAAGAGTACCCCTACAATGGTAATAAAAAATCAGAACGAGACCTATCTAGGTTATTACACAAATGCCCCAAAGAGGGGTAAAGAAGCAAAAAACTAAAATAAGCTAAACTAGGAAAATGCTGAGAGAGAACAAGGAAAATGTTGTTTTGACCCCACAAGGGGCCAAACTGCAAATAAACGATCTTAGAGCTGTACTCCAAAGTGCAAGCCTGAAGTTTGTAAAATTGGTGAAGAAGCCCTGAATGGGGGTCAATATGCAAAGCCATCCAACCCCATGCAAATTCTTCATGGACGAAAATTTGAGATGCCCAGATTATCACAAATATAAGCTGCACGTGCCTCATTAGGTAAACTTGATTTGGTAAAAAATTCTTCGTAAGATTTATGAGTGTAAGCCCAGTTTGCGAGACGATCTGCTACACTATTCTTTTCTCTAACAACGTGCCGAAATCGATATAGAGGCTCGATCTCCTTCATACAAAGACGAGACACATAGGCGAGGTCCCATGCCACGATTTTTTTCCGAATAGAATTGATAACCAATAGCGAGTCACTTTCTACTATTACCGACGATAAGCCCAGAGACTTACAGAGCTTTAAACCTATCACAACCGCAAGGAATTCTGCAAGATTGTTAGTACCGACCCCAAAAAATGAAGAGAAACCCGCCACAATTGCTCCTGTGGAATCCCGAATAATTCCATCGCCAGAACTATACTCTAATGTCACCCATTAAACCCCAATTTTTACCAACTATTTAATTTTGAGCGTCAGCCGCCATGAGCCAGTCTCCGGCTATGATTGCTTTTTGTGGCTAAACTTTGTTTACCGTTATTGACCAACGATATATGCTGGTCTCTGGAATAATTTTTTTTTCAATTAATTTTATTCCTGGTAAACACAGTAGTATTACTGTGTTTGACATTAAAGTTAACTTATTATACTATATTATTATCTAATAGTGTAATATTAAGAAAAAACGATACTAATATTACCGTGTAACACAAAGAGATTAATAATAATATTGTTGTCTTATAAAATAGGGCGAATGGCAAAAATGTCCATCACAAAGGACTTAATGCACATTGGTCCACAAAAAAAAAAAAACAGTATTTTAAATAAATTCATCCCCATTTCTTTAGTCTAAGATACCATCCATAATATAATTCATATCAATCTCATCCATTATGCTCTAACTTCCTTAATATTACACATTGACCCCGAATTTAAACAAATATATCACATAACCCCCAAAATAATAATTTTTTGAACAAATATTTTTTTTTTCAAAAAATAATTTTTTTTCTGAATTTTCCTTTCAGGCCAGATTCTGGCGTTGACTTTTTTTTCGAAATTTTTTTTTCTTAGAAAAAAATATTTTAATTAATATTACTGTCTTGGCTACTAAATTACTGTCTCACACAGTAATATTACTGTTTTGGACAATAATATTATGAATATTATTTTCCCGAACAGTAATATTATTAATATTACTGTCTGAGACAGTTAAATTACTGTTGGAGACAGTAATTTAGCAGCCAAGACAGTAATATTAATGAAAATAATTTTTTTTTTAAGAAAAAAAAATTCAAAAGAAAAAAGTCAATTAACAGTTAAATTAGTGTCTCCGACAGTTAAATAATTACTGGAGACAGTAATTTAGCAGCCAAGACCGTTATATTAATTAAAATATTTTTGATGAAAAAAAAAAGTCAATTAACAGTTAAAGTCTTCGACAGTTAAATAACTGTTGGAGACACTAATTTAGTAGTCAAGACAGTAATATTAATTAAAATATTTTTTTAAGAAAAAAAATTATAAAAAAAGTCAACACCGGAGACCCAGCGGTCAACGGCGGTTGATCTACCAGAAAAAAAATTTCAAAAAAAAAAGTTTTCAAAAAAAAAAAAAGTCAACGCCGAAGACCGGCGGTCTCCGGTGGTGGCGGGTCCAAATTGAAATTAGGGTTAAAATTGATTAATTGGTGAAATTTGGCTAAATTGTGGTGTAAATCATGAAATTGGAGTTGAATTGGGTTTCAATGAATTGAGTGTAATTTTGGTATATATAAAAGGATTTTCCTTATTTGCAAATAAGTTTGAATGAACTGGATTTATTTAAAAGACAAAAATGTTGGATGTCCCTCTTTTAATTAAGTGTCCTTGTCATGGGCCTATTTGCCATTTGCCCTATAAAATAATATTGTTGTGTATCAACGCAACATAACACAAAAAAATAATAAGCCAAAAAATATTAACATTACTATGGTTGACAATAATGTTACTGTCTACAAATATTAATATTACAGTCTACACAAAATAATATTACTGTCAACCACAATAACATTATTGTATTGACTGACCAACTGTGGAAAAAGGTACAAGTACAAAACAATGCTGGTTATGGACATTCTCACAAAAATCATTTATTAAATATGAGTAATATGCTAAAAGTCCCTCAAATCAAACATAATTTGAACTATATGACAACCTTAAATTTCATCTTTTAATAAAGGGAGTATTTGACATAACCCCTTCATATGACATTTATTATTAGTGTGGTTCCATTTTTTTTCTCCTTTTTAAGATAAATCCATAATTTAATTTTAAATTATATAGTACAATTATACCCTCCACCAAACTCATATCTCACATCGTTTAACCCTCTCTCTCGATCGAAATTCATCCATCATCTCTTTCTTCTGATTTTCACGGAATGAAGGACCACCGTGACGGAAAGAAAAAAACGCAAGAGAAAGCACAACCAGAAGATTTGGTTCCGACGATCGGGTCTTTGTGGGGGATTTTGTTCCCCTTTTACCGATTTTTCTGCAGAAACTAGCTTGAGGCTATTGGTGTTCCGGTCAGGTACATATTCATATTTGTGAGGGATTTCATTCCTCTTTTTCTTTTCTGATTTCTACTGTTTTGTTTAAATCTCAAATAATATAAAAAATTTTGGTAATAATTTTCGATGTAATTTCAAATTGAAATTTCGTGAGTCTGATGCATCTATTAGCAATTGTCAAACTTCGTCAGCAGTAAATCCTTCTTTAAGGCTTATGCCTAGAGGCTTGATTTTAGAGTTTTAGATAATTTTTAATTTCGTTCTAGGACTAGCATCGTGCATGTTAAGTTGTAAAATTTTAAATAATTAATTATATCAAAATTAAATAACTCTAATTATATATATATATATATATATATATATATATATATATATATATTTAACTCAATTGATATTTTTATAATTCCAAAAATACCCTCACTATTATTAAAGCCTATTTTCACGATTCACGTTGCTCATATGAAAGCCCTTTTTTCTGCTGATTTCTGTGACAACTGTGGCAACGACGACTACATGGAGACGTGGAAGCGGCGACTGATGTGGAGACGTGGCGGCGGCGACGACGACGGACATTGAAACAGACGAAGAAGTCAACTGCACATACGGTGATTTTCCGACTGAGTTCAGGTTCGATTTTCCGACTAATTTTCCACCCAAGTGTTTTGTTGATTTTTTCTGCGTATTAGGGTTAAAATGACCACGTCCGTTTCCATTTTTCAAAATTTTTGTGTTTGTTTGTCACGTATATGTTTTCGCCCGTAGTGTGTTTGATGATCAAATGCTAAATTCCAGTCGTTTTGTGCTAAAAGTTGATGTAAACAGAGCCTGCTCTGTTCAGCTATGTAATTATGTTAAACTGGTCCGTTTTGTAGCTGCTCTGTGTAAACGGAGCAGAGCTTGCTATGTAACTACATAGTTGTTTTAATATGTGTATAGTCGATTAATTTATTTTTAATGTACAGATGCATATCTCACACATAATTTTGTTGAGGTTTGGATGCTTAATTGCAGTCAAAAGATGTTCGGAATCTTTGACTTTGGAAGAGCTGGTGGAGTTTGCCATTCTTAAATTGACCAGTTGAAAAAAATTAATATTACGTTAACGTATATCCTTGTGGATTACGGCGAGTGTATTCTATCGGACGATGATGACATGGTTTTAATGTTTGACGTGATGAAGTTATTGTTCGTTAGAGCGTATTGAGGTTATTGTGAAAGAGAATAATCGTTTTCTGGTGGGGCGTAATCCTTTATGTGTTGACCATGCTCAATTGCCCTTGATACAGTACAATAGGAGTGTGGTTGTGAATGAGATGAATGTTGAGGGAGTTGTTGACACTTCGGTTGGTAAGAAATTATTGAGTGGGGTTAATCTGATTAAAGAGGTAGGACAAGTTTATTTGGGTAGAGTTGATGAATTCAGAAAATGCTTGATTAAGTTTTCAGATGAGATGGGATTTGAGTTTGAGTATGTGAAGAACGAGGCCTATAGAGTGACTGCTGAGTGTAGATTTAAACATGAGGCTCAGTTTGTGGAGGATACATACTTCTCTTTATAAATCGAACGGTTTTTGTTACATTCGAAAGTACAAGAAAAAGAGAATCAATGCGGCATGTTTTTTGGTACTGTAAGTAGGAGGAGACTGACGTCGCGTGTCATAATTGATCTGATCGAAGGCGATATCAGAGCAATGTCAGGTGTTATGCCCCGTGAGGTTCAAACACAGGTGAAGGCAAATTTGGTGTTGAGATTAGCTATTTCGTTGCGTGGAGATCTATTGATGCGGGTCGAAATAGGATTTTCGGGGACCACATCAGCTCGTACGCATAAGCAGACATATTTTGCTAAAGCTAAGAGGACCAACCCCAGAAGCATATTCAATTTGAATATTGATGAGTCCAAGAGAATTTCCCGTCGGTGTTTTTCTGCCTTTTCAGCTTGCTTGGTAGGATTCAGGTCATGCCGGCCCGTGGTGATGCTTGATCGGACTTTTTTGAAGGGTAAGCACAAGGGATCCTGTTGAGTGCTGTTGGGAAAGACGACGATGAAGGTAACTGTAAACATGGAATGTTAATGCATAGTCAAATAGTTATATGCATAGTTGATTAATGTTTTATGTTTTATTTTGTAGGTCTGTTTCCTATTGCTTTTGAAATTGTAAGTGAAGAAACTGATTGTAACTAGGCTTGGTTCTTGAACCACTTTCGAGATGCGGTTGGGACTGATCGGCCTCTGATTTTTGTTTCGGATCGTAATCATGGGATTCTTGAAGGAGTGAAGCAAATTTATCCAGATGCTTTACACGGCTATTGTTACAAACATTTGACTCGCAATTTGCAGCACAGGTTGAGGGTGTTGCACCAAACTTTCGTGACGCGGTACCGAAACAGTTTGCAAACTGTGCTTATGCGGTTACGAAGGAAGAATTTGCCCGCTGCATTGAGAAGTTGAGAGCTACTGGCGGCAAGAAAATGTGCAATTTTTTAGATGGTATTCCGAAGAAGAAGTGGACAAATGCACATTTTGAGGGTCTGATGTGTGGTCAAATGACATCGAATGGGTTTGAGTCGTGGAATTCTCAGGTTGACGATGAACGGTACCTGCCTATTACTAGCTTGATTGACGGGATAAGAATGTTGTTGATGGAGCAATTGAGTGAACGACTGGGGGATGGCAATAGGTGGACAACTGTGCTAACCGAGTTCATTGACAAAAAAATGAGACAGCTAGTTCATAAAAGGGAGGACATGGGAACGTAAGAAGTCGTCGGAAACTGTGTATGAGGTTTTATCGACGGCGAATGCTGTTGAGGATCTGCCAGAAAGAGTTTTCGTGTAAGATTTGGCAAATCAACGGGCTCCCATGTGCACATGTTGCTGTTGTGATTTTCTTAGAATTAGGTGGTGGTTACGAATATATTGATAAATGGTTCATAGATCAACTTTTGTCCAAAAGTTATTCTGGTTCAGTTGTGCCGTTTGTTAGACATGATAATGACATTGCAAATATCGACATTGGGCCACCAGAGTATCATCCATCGCGTGGTAGGCCTAAACGGAAGAGGATCCCTTCGAATGGGGAGTTTACATCTCGAAAATGAGATGCAACCGTTGCAGAGAAGTTGGTAACCATAACAAGAAAACGTGCCGGAAATGATGTTATTTTTCTTGAACCTTCACAATTTATGATGTTTTTTCACAAAATACAGTTGGTTTTTTTTTAGGGTTTTATTATGTTATTGAACTACATAGTCGATTAGTGAAACCATTATATGTGGTTCACAGTTTTATGATTTTTTTTAGCAGACTCTTTTTTTTTTCTTGAACTTGTTTTTATTGTGGTTTAGTGTTAGCAATGGGACAAAATGTTTTTTGTTTTCACTGCTAGTGGATTTTTTTCACAAAATACAGGTTTATGAAAATACGCAGTCGATTAGTTAAACAAGGGTAGTCGATTAATGAATTCTATATAATGATGTAATGTTTTCTGTAGAATTTTTTTTATTGAACTTTGTATTTTTATTGTGGTTTACTGGTAGTAAAGGGACAAATGGTGTTAGCAAGGGACAAATTTATTTTGTTATTGAACAACGTAGTCAATTTGTGAAACCCTAATAGTCTATTAATGAAACCATTGTATGTGGTTCACAGTTTTATGATTTTTTGTAGCAGACTTTTCATTTCTTGAACTTGTTTGTATTGTGGTTTAGTGTTGTAAATGGAACAGAATGGTTTTGTTTTCTGTGCTACAAGATTTCTTTTCACAAAATACAGTTTGGTTTTTGACAAATTTTAAACAAGGATAGTCGATTAATGAAATCTACATGTTTCTTAATACAGACAAGACTGTTAGACAAATACTAGTTTTTCTTACACTACATTAATTTCACTAAGTCTCAAGCATTTCTGTTTGATTTGGTGTAGTCATTGTCTCTATCATACTTCAAAAATGTGTCCACTAGTTCCCCATGCAGCTTCGGTATTTCTTTCTTCACGTCCTTTGGTGTGTCGAGTAGATGTTGTACTTTTTTTATCAGATACAAGTAGGGATGGCAAAAAAATGCGATTCGCTATCTATCTGCTCCGTTTAAAACTCACTACTGAAACCATTAGGGTTTGGTAATGATTTTGGTAAAAGAAAAGTAAACCGTCATGGTTTTGGTACAACTCTAGTAGTTTTTTTTTTTTGATGGCGATGAGCATCTAATGCATATCTCAGCGCGAGCACGACGTGCGCCGAGCAATGTAGGGCCGGTCGGATCGATCGAACGAGCTGATTGCACCGATACTAGGTTGGTTGACCCCCTTGGAAGTCCTCGTATTGAACCCCCTCCCCACATTTTTGTATTTTATTTTCTCGTCTCACCTCCCGTTTTCGAGTAGTTTGAAAGAGCTTCGCGTGCGTATGCAGATCGCGCCGATGGCGTCTGAAAGAGCTTCGCCTGCGTATGCAGATCGCCTCGTAACTCATCCCGAGTCAAAAGTTATCGACGCTTTAAGCCGTTGCGGCGCAAGATTCTCAAAATAAAACCGAATTGCGTGCATAGACTTACGGGTGCGATCATACCAGCACTAATGCACCGGATCCCATCAGAACTCCGAAGTTAAGCGTGCTTGGGCGAGAGTAGTACTAGGATGGGTGACCCCCTGGGAAGTCCTCGTGTTGCACCCCCACCCCACCTTTTTGTATTTTATTTTCTCGTCTCACCTCCCGTTTTCTAGTAGTTTTTTCATTCTTTTTTTTTTCTTGACGGCGATGAGCATCTAATGCATATCTCAGCGCGAGCACGACGTGCGCCGAGCAATGTGGGGCCGGTCGGATCGATCGAACGAGCTGATTGCACCGATAAACGCGCCGATCGCGCCTAACAGTGGCGGAAGCTGGGCTAAACGGCCTCTTTTCACTGCGAGCGCGGGGTCAATGGGGCTTCGCCTAATTGACACGCCGACGGCGCCTGAAAGAGCTTCGCGTGCGTATGCAGATCGCCTCGTAACTCATCCCGAGTCAAAAGTTATCGACGCTTTAAGCCGCTGCGGCGCAAGATTCTCAACATAAAACCGAATTGCGTGCATAGACTTACGGGTGCGATCATACCAGCACTAATGCACCGGATCCCATCAGAACTCCGAAGTTAAGCGTGCTTGGGCGAGAGTAGTACTAGGATGGGTGACCCCCTGGGAAGTCCTCGTGTTGCACCCCCACCCCACCTTTTTGTATTTTATTTTCTCGTCTCACCTCCCGTTTTCTAGTAGTTTTTTCATTCTTTTTTTTTTCTTGACGGCGATGAGCATCTAATGCATATCTCAGCGCGAGCACGACGTGCGCCGAGCAATGTGGGGCCGGTCGGATCGATCGAACGAGCTGATTGCACCGATAAACGCGCCTATCGCTCCTAACAGTGGCGGAAGCTGGGCTAAACGGCCTCTTATCACTGCGACCGCGGGGTCAATGGGGCTCGCCTAATTGACACGCCGACGGCGTCTGAAAGAGCTTCGCGTGCGTATGCAGATCGCCTCGTAACTCATCCCGAGTCAAAAGTTATCGACGCTTTAAGCCGCTGCGGCGCAAGATTCTCAACATAAAACCGAATTGCGTGCATAGACTTACGGGTGCGATCATACCAGCACTAATGCACCGGATCCCATCAGAACTCCGAAGTTAAGCGTGCTTGGGCGAGAGTAGTACTAGGATGGGTGACCCCCTGGGAAGTCCTCGTGTTGCACCCCCACCCCACCTTTTTGTATTTTATTTTCTCGTCTCACCTCCCGTTTTCTAGTAGTTTTTTCATTCTTTTTTTTTTTTTTGACGGCGATGAGCATCTAATGCATATCTCAGCGCGAGCACGACGTGCGCCGAGCAATGTGGGGTCGGTCGGATCGATCGAACGAGCTGATTGCACCGATAAACGCGCCGATCGCGCCTAACAGTGGCGGAAGCTGGGCTAAACGGCCTCTTTTCACTGCGAGCACGGGGTCAATGGGGCTTCGCCTAATTGACACGCCGACGGCGCCTGAAAGAGCTTCGCGTGCGTATGCAGATCGCCTCGTAACTCATCCCGAGTCAAAAGTTATCGACGCTTTAAGCCGCTGCGGCGCAAGATTCTCAACATAAAACCGAATTGCGTGCATAGACTTACGGGTGCGATCATACCAGCACTAATGCACCGGATCCCATCAGAACTCCGAAGTTAAGCGTGCTTGGGCGAGAGTAGTACTAGGATGGGTGACCCCCTGGGAAGTCCTCGTGTTGCACCCCCACCCCACCTTTTTGTATTTTATTTTCTCGTCTCACCTCCCGTTTTCTAGTAGTTTTTTCATTCTTTTTTTTTTTTGACGGCGATGAGCATCTAATGCATATCTCAGCGCGAGCACGACGTGCGCCGAGCAATGTGGGGCCGGTCGAATCGATCGAACGAGCTGATTGCACCGATAAACGCGTCGATCGCGCCTAACAGTGGCGGAAGCTGGGCTAAACCGCCTCTTTTCACTGCGAGCGCGGGGTCAATGGGGCTTCGCCTAATTTACATGCCGACGGCGTCTGAAAGAGCTTCGCGTGCGTATGCAGATCGCCTCGTAACTCATCCCGAGTCAAAAGTTATCGACGCTTTAAGCCGCTGCGGCGCAAGATTCTCAACATAAAACCGAATTGCGTGCATACACTCACGGGTGCGATCATACCAGCACTAATGCACCGGATCCCATCAGAACTCCGAAGTTAAGCGTGCTTGGGCGAGCGAGAGTAGTACTAGGATGGGTGACCCCCTGGGAAGTCCTCGTGTTGCACCCCCACCCCACCTTTTTGTATTTTATTTTCTCGTCTCACCTCCCGTTTTCTAGTAGTTTTTTCATTCTTTTTTTTTTTTGACGGCGATGAGCATCTAATGCATATCTCAGCGCGAGCACGACGTGCGCCGAGCAATGTGGGGCCGGTCGGATCGATCGAACGAGCTGATTGCACCGATAAACGCGCCGATCGCGCCTAACAGTGGCGGAAGCTGGGCTAAACGGCCTCTTTTCACTGCGAGCGCGGGGTCAATGGGGCTTCGCCTAATTGACACGCCGACGGCGCCTGAAAGAGCTTCGCGTGCGTATGCAGATCGCCTCGTAACTCATCCCGAGTCAAAAGTTATCGACGCTTTAAGCCGCTGCGGCGCAAGATTCTCAACATAAAACCGAATTGCGTGCATAGACTTACGGGTGCGATCATACCAGCACTAATGCACCGGATCCCATCAGAACTCCGAAGTTAAGCGTGCTTGGGCGAGAGTAGTACTAGGATGGGTGACCCCCTGGGAAGTCCTCGTGTTGCACCCCCACCCCACCTTTTTGTATTTTATTTTCTCGTCTCACCTCCCGTTTTCTAGTAGTTTTTTCATTCTTTTTTTTTTTTTTGACGGCGATGAGCATCTAATGCATATCTCAGCGCGAGCACGACGTGCGCCGAGCAATGTGGGGCCGGTCGGATCGATCGAACGAGCTGATTGCACCGATAAACGCGCCTAACAGTGGCGGAAGCTGGGCTAAACGGCCTCTTTTCACTGCGAGCGCGGGGTCAATGGGGCTTCGCCTAATTGACACGCCGACGGCGTCTGAAAGAGCTTCGCGTGCGTATGCAGATCGCCTCGTAACTCATCCCGAGTCAAAAGTTATCGACGCTTTAAGCCGCTGCGGCGCAAGATTCTCAACATAAAACCGAATTGCGTGCATAGACTTACGGGTGCGATCATACCAGCACTAATGCACCGGATCCCATCAGAACTCCGAAGTTAAGCGTGCTTGGGCGAGAGTAGTACTAGGATGGGTGACCCCCTGGGAAGTCCTCGTGTTGCACCCCCACCCCACCTTTTTGTATTTTATTTTCTCGTCTCACCTCCCGTTTTCTAGTAGTTTTTTCATTCTTTTTTTTTTCTTGACGGCGATGAGCATCTAATGCATATCTCAGCGCGAGCACGACGTGCGCCGAGCAATGTGGGGCCGGTCGGATCGATCGAACGAGCTGATTGCACCGATAAACGCGCCGATCGCGCCTAACAGTGGCGGAAGCTGGGCTAAACGGCCTCTTTTCACTGCGAGCGCGGGGTCAATGGGGCTTCGCCTAATTGACACGCCGACGGCGCCTGAAAGAGCTTCGCGTGCGTATGCAGATCGCCTCGTAACTCATCCCGAGTCAAAAGTTATCGACGCTTTAAGCCGCTGCGGCGCAAGATTCTCAACATAAAACCGAATTGCGTGCATAGACTTACGGGTGCGATCATACCAGCACTAATGCACCGGATCCCATCAGAACTCCGAAGTTAAGCGTGCTTGGGCGAGAGTAGTACTAGGATGGGTGACCCCCTGGGAAGTCCTCGTGTTGCACCCCCACCCCACCTTTTTGTATTTTATTTTCTCGTCTCACCTCCCGTTTTCTAGTAGTTTTTTCATTCTTTTTTTTTTCTTGACGGCGATGAGCATCTAATGCATATCTCAGCGCGAGCACGACGTGCGCCGAGCAATGTGGGGCCGGTCGGATCGATCGAACGAGCTGATTGCACCGATAAACGCGCCGATCGCGCCTAACAGTGGCGGAAGCTGGGCTAAACGGCCTCTTTTCACTGCGAGCGCGGGGTCAATGGGGCTTCGCCTAATTGACACGCCGACGGCGCCTGAAAGAGCTTCGCGTGCGTATGCAGATCGCCTCGTAACTCATCCCGAGTCAAAAGTTATCGACGCTTTAAGCCGCTGCGGCGCAAGATTCTCAACATAAAACCGAATTGCGTGCATAGACTTACGGGTGCGATCATACCAGCACTAATGCACCGGATCCCATCAGAACTCCGAAGTTAAGCGTGCTTGGGCGAGAGTAGTACTAGGATGGGTGACCCCCTGGGAAGTCCTCGTGTTGCACCCCCACCCCACCTTTTTGTATTTTATTTTCTCGTCTCACCTCCCGTTTTCTAGTAGTTTTTTCATTCTTTTTTTTTTCTTGACGGCGATGAGCATCTAATGCATATCTCAGCGCGAGCACGACGTGCGCCGAGCAATGTGGGGCCGGTCGGATCGATCGAACGAGCTGATTGCACCGATAAACGCGCCGATCGCGCCTAACAGTGGCGGAAGCTGGGCTAAACGGCCTCTTTTCACTGCGAGCGCGGGGTCAATGGGGCTTCGCCTAATTGACACGCCGACGGCGCCTGAAAGAGCTTCGCGTGCGTATGCAGATCGCCTCGTAACTCATCCCGAGTCAAAAGTTATCGACGCTTTAAGCCGCTGCGGCGCAAGATTCTCAACATAAAACCGAATTGCGTGCATAGACTTACGGGTGCGATCATACCAGCACTAATGCACCGGATCCCATCAGAACTCCGAAGTTAAGCGTGCTTGGGCGAGAGTAGTACTAGGATGGGTGACCCCCTGGGAAGTCCTCGTGTTGCACCCCCACCCCACCTTTTTGTATTTTATTTTCTCGTCTCACCTCCCGTTTTCTAGTAGTTTTTTCATTCTTTTTTTTTTTTTTGACGGCGATGAGCATCTAATGCATATCTCAGCGCGAGCACGACGTGCGCCGAGCAATGTGGGGCCGGTCGGATCGATCGAACGAGCTGATTGCACCGATAAACGCGCCTAACAGTGGCGGAAGCTGGGCTAAACGGCCTCTTTTCACTGCGAGCGCGGGGTCAATGGGGCTTCGCCTAATTGACACGCCGACGGCGTCTGAAAGAGCTTCGCGTGCGTATGCAGATCGCCTCGTAACTCATCCCGAGTCAAAAGTTATCGACGCTTTAAGCCGCTGCGGCGCAAGATTCTCAACATAAAACCGAATTGCGTGCATAGACTTACGGGTGCGATCATACCAGCACTAATGCACCGGATCCCATCAGAACTCCGAAGTTAAGCGTGCTTGGGCGAGAGTAGTACTAGGATGGGTGACCCCCTGGGAAGTCCTCGTGTTGCACCCCCACCCCACCTTTTTGTATTTTATTTTCTCGTCTCACCTCCCGTTTTCTAGTAGTTTTTTCATTCTTTTTTTTTTTTTGACGGCGATGAGCATCTAATGCATATCTCAGCGCGAGCACGACGTGCGCCGAGCAATGTGGGGCCGGTCGGATCGATCGAACGAGCTGATTGCACCGATAAACGCGCCTAACAGTGGCGGAAGCTGGGCTAAACGGCCTCTTTTCACTGCGAGCGCGGGGTCAATGGGGCTTCGCTGAATTAACACGCTGACGGCGTCTAAAAGAGCTTCGCGGGCGTATGCAGATCGCCTCGTAACTCATCCCGAGTCAAAAGTTATCAACGCTTTAAGCCGCTGCGGCGCAAGTTTCTCAACATAAAACCGAATTGCGTGCATAGACTTACGGGTGCGATCATACCAGCACTAATGCACCGGATCCCATCAGAACTCCGAAGTTAAGCGTGTTTGGGCGAGAGTAGTACTAGGATGGGTGACCCCCTGGGAAGTCCTCGTGTTGCAAAAAAAAAAAAAATTATTCCGAAATTTAACCAATTGACAAATGATAAATATGTGGTCCATAAAATATAGGTAAGGAAATAAATCAAAAATAAATATGGATTTAAGAGGGAGTAGATAGTGATAGAAGGAAAATATTTGGAGAGAAGAGAGAATAATAATCTCTCACGTTTATTGTGATATATATATTACATGTGTGAAAACCATAACCATTTACACAAGGGAACTAGGAAATATACATACGAATAATACAATATTTATCTATAATATATATATATATATTAATAAAGATACATAAAGATACGGCTAATATTCCCCCGCAGTCGAAACGGGAGATGGGCAAACGTGCAGACTGGAGACGAATTCTCGAAATAGAGGGGTCGGAAGTCCTTTGGTGAAGACGTCAGCGAACTGATCTGTGGACGGGACGTGGAGGACACGAACGTGTCCCAAGGCTACTTTGTCCCGCACAAAGTGTATGTCAAGTTCCACGTGTTTGGTGCGCGCATGTTGAATCGGGTTGCTGGACAGGTAGACAACACTGATATTGTTGCAATAGACAATGGTTGCTTTCGTCGGTGGACATAGTAGTTCGGTTGGGAGGTTACGCACCCATGTCATTTCAGCAACGGCATTAGCTACAGCCCGGTATTCGGCCTCCGCACTTGAGCAATAAATTGTCACTTGCCGTTTAGAGGACCAGGAGATAAGGTTGTCACCTAGAAAGACACAATAGCCCGAAGTGGATCGGCGAGTGTCAGGGCATCCACCCCAATCGGCATCAGAGTACGCAATAAGAGACATGTCTCTAGAGCGGTAGAAGTGAAGCGTGTAGTCAAGAGTGCCGGTAAGATATCGTAAGAGATGTCATGTGAGTTTCCTTTGGATCATGCATGAAAAGACAAATTTGTTGCACGACATAAGAGATGTCTGGTCGTGTGAAAGTGAGATATTAAAGAGCGCCGACAAAACTTCGGTAGAGAGAAGGGTCGGCGACAGAGGGGCTAGAGTTGGCAGAAAACTTTGTTTTGGTATCCGCTGGGGTGAGGCACGGGTTGCATGAAGTCATCTTAGCACGTTCAAGGATCTCCTCGGCATATTTACGTTGAGAGAGGACCATCCCCTCAGACGAGCGTGTAATAGATATGCCAAAGAAGTAGTGTAGGGGGCCGAGGTCCTTCATAGAAAATTCTTGGTGGAGTGTGGTAATGATGGACTGAAGAGTGGTTGTGCTGGAAGCTGTCAGAACTATGTCGTCAACATACTGTAGGAGGTAGGCAACTGTAGAGCCAGTGCGATACACAAAGAGGGAGGTGTCCGATTTACACTCGATAAATCCAAGAGAGGTGATGTAGCCGGCAAATCTCTTGTACCACGCACGTGGTGCCTGTTTGAGACCATAAAGAGCCTTTCGAAGATGACATACATGAGTGGGACGAGTAGGGTCAACAAAGCCAGGTGGTTGTCCGCAGTGCAGTGTTTCAGAGAGGTTGCCATGGAGGAATGCATTCTTAACGTCGAGTTGATGGACCGGCCAAGAGTGAGAGGTAGCAAGGCTGAGAACTGTCCGAACATTTGCTGGTTTTACCACCGGACTGAATGTTTCATTGAAATCAATACCAGGGCGTTGATCAAAACCGCGAACAACCCATCGTGCTTTATACCGTTCCAATGAACCATCAACCTTCAATTTCTACTTATATAACCACTTGCCACTGATAACATTAGTAGTAGAGGGGCGGGGCACAATATCCCATGTGTTATTTTTAATCAAAGCAGTATATTACTCAAGCATAGCCATACGCCAGTTTGGATCAAGAAGGGCATGGCGATATGTAGTGGGAGTTGGGGATGAGGTAGACATGGTAAGAGAAAAGGGGATTTTGGGTTTTTGAATACCGGCCTTGCTGCGTGTCAGCATAGGATGGTTGGGTGGGGGTGAGGAAGCGGGAGGGGGAGGTTGTGGTGCTGCTGGGTGTGGAGGTTCAGCCGGGTTGAGGGTCATGGGTGTAGTTGATGGATGACTGTCGGACGAACTGTTGGGACAGTTGGATGGGACAGTAGGTGGTTCTAGAGTACTGTTGGACGAACTGTTGGAACAGTTGTGTGAAACAGTTTGTGGGGCTGGTTTAGGCTGAGGAAGAAGGAGAAGGGGGTACAGAGGTTCGGTCATATTAGAGGTGGGGGAGGTGTGTGATGATTCACTGGATTCAGCAAATGGAAAACGAGTTTCATCAAAGATCACATGACAAGAGATAATGATTCGACCGGTGGACCGATCAAGGCAACGATAGCCTTTGTACGAGGAGGGGTGACCAAGGTAGACACAAGGAGAAGAACGAGGGGCGAGTTTGTGAGGGGTGGTGGCGGTTAAATTAGGATAAGTTTTTATTATTTTTATTATTTTTATTATTTTTATTATTTTTATTATTTTTGTTTTAGGTATTTTTTATGCGAAGAGGACACTGTAGCAACAAAATTCTTATTCTAATTTAGACAAACAAGAAAAACTTGCACAAAAATAATTTATTGAATTAAATGAAAATATTGCGGGTTACAAACTCTAATTTAATCCTCTGATTCTTCTCTCAAGAACAATATGTGTTTGACTTTGAATTTTGGAGACGGGTCGTTGAATTGATTTCTCCGGATTTGATTTGGATTTGAATAACGTCTACCGAGTGTCTTGCGACTTGAATCTCGGATCGAGACGCTGAACTTGATGAAGAACGCCTTGGATTTGATGAAGAACGCCTTGGATTTGATGAAGAATGACTTGAATATTGTAGAGAGAATTTTCTCCTACGTTTTTCTTCTTCTTGAGTTGTGTTTTGAATTGTGTACTGAGGGTGTCTCTATTTATAGTGGTAGAAAGAGAGTCCTACTTAAAGTCTTCTTAATGACGTGGCGCGATTTGATTGGCTCTCTTTAAATTGATATTTTTCTCTTATAACTTGGAAGAAAAGAAATAATCCTATTGACCAATAATTAATTGATAATTATCTCCATGACTTGTCTTGCAAGACAAGGTATAATTTAATTTAGACATAATTTAATTGGCTAATTTAATTAACCAATTAATTAATTTTATGTGTCTACAAATGCCCCCTCGCGACTTGTTCACGGACGATGCGTCTTGAAGTGAATGAGTCTCGATAATTGCTTAACTTCAATTGCAGCTTGATCTAGCAAAGAACATACATATTTGAAATCATGACTGAACTTAGAGAAATTATAAGTTGCCTACGTACCCTATAAAGGGATCAAGTCATAACGTAGTTCAAAATATATCCTTTTGAGGGATGTCGTGCACAGTTTATACTCATGTGGACAAGGAGAAATATATGCAGTTTAAACTCATGCTGAATGAGCATTTGACTTGAATTTGTAGATAGTTTACGCTCGTATCAAGGAGCCTTGACTTAATTTGGATATGTAGATAGTTTATGCTCGTATCAAGGAGCCTTGACTTGATTTGGATATATAGATAGTTTATGCTCTTATCAAGGAGCCTTGACTTGATTTGGATATGTAGATAGTTTATGCTCGTATCAAGGAGCCTTGATTTGACTTGGATATGTAGATAGTTTATGCTCGTATCAAGGAGCCTTGATTTGATTTGGATATATAGATAGTTTATGCTCGTATCAAGGAGCCTTGATTTGATTTGGATATGTAGATAGTTTATGCTCGTATCAAGGAGCCTTGATTTGATTTGGGCATATAGACCTTTTAAACTCGTGTCAAGGAGTGCTTCATTTGATTTGGACATGTAGACCTTTTAAACTCGTGTCAAGGAGTGCTTCATTTGATTTGAACATGTAGACCTTTTAAACTCGTGTCAAGGAGTGCTTAAATGTATTTGGACATGTAGACCTTTTAAACTTGTGTCAAGGAGTGCTTCATTTAATTTGGACATGTAGACATTTTAAACTCGTGTCAAGGAGTGCTTCATTTGATTTTACTTGTCACATTGCATAGGATGTTGTTTCTTTATAAGACTTGCCCCCATCCTCATGATCTTCTTGTTCTTCTTCAACATGTTCTTCTTTGAGCTGGTACGGATTTTGGAATGGTGGTTCTTCAATTTGATTTGCAAGTATGCTCAACTCCATATCATGTGCTCGAGTGGCCAACTCTTCAAAACTTTTAGGTTGAATTACTGGAAGGATATATCGGAGTCCTCATTGCATTCCTTGGATGCACAGTTCAATAGCTGATGTCTCAGACAGTCGATCCTTGCAATTAAGACTCAAATTTCTCCAACGTTTGATGTAGTCTAGTTGATGACAGGTTCCTTCTTCCATTGGCGGGAATTGGTGAGCTCAATCATGCTGACTGTTCTTCGAGTGCTGTAAAAGCGGTTGAGAAATTCTTCCTCTAAGTGCTTCCATCTATCGATGGAGTTTGCCCCCATATCAATGTACCAATCAAACGCGTTGTCTTTGAGCGATCGGAGGAATTGCTTGACGAGGTGATCTCCGTACGTCCCGGCATCATTGCAAGTCTCGACGAAGTGTGCCACATGTTGCTTGGGGTTGCCTTTGCCGTCAAATTGTTGAGACTTTGGAGGTATATAGCCCATTGGCATCCTTAGATCATCAATCCTTTGCGTGTATGGCTTGACATAGGTTGATGGAGACTTCGAGCTTCCTTCCAACTTGTCTTTGATGGTGCCACTGATCAGCGTCATCACTTGATCTACATGAATCATCCCTTCTGGAGAAACTGGAAGTTCTTGAGCTGGAGCCTTCTCGTTTTCAACTGGATGTTTCTTTGTGGATGTCTCGACTTCGTCTTGAACCTCAATCTGATTCTCCACAGCTTGACTAGCATCGGATTTGTCCATCTTGTTGATCAACTTGGCAATTTGAGAATCTCGTTGTTGAACATGCTTTGCGAGTCCCTCAATGGCCTTTGTCAAACTTGCAATTTGCTCCTCCATGGTTGTAGCGTTTGTTGTCATGACAGATGCCACCTCTGAGTAGCTTGATGTTGAACGAGGCGTGGGCTGTGAAATCTCTCGTTTTGAACCTTCCACGTATGCGCTTGTGTTGACAAGAGGTGGTAAGCCTTTCTGAATGGTTTGAGGCGTCGAGTTAGTCTCGGAGGATGCTTGCAGCTTCTTAGCCATAGTCCTTGTACCTAAGCCCACACTTGATGAATCCGAAGAAGCAATCTTCATTGTGAACGTAGAGCAGTCACTGCAACACTTCGAGGATCTTCGAGAGAGAGAAGAGATGAGAGGTAGAGATGTCCCACCGGGCGTGCCAAAATTTGTAGCAACAAAATTCTTATTCTAATTTAGACAAACAAGAAAAACTTGCACAAAAATAATTTATTGAATTAAAATAAAATATTGCGGGTTACAAACTCTAATTTAATCCTCTGATTCTTCTCTCAAGAACAATATGTGTTTGACTTTGAATTTCGGAGACGGGTCGTTGACTTGATTTCTCCGGATTTGATTTGGATTTGAATAACGTCTTTCGAGGGTCTTGCAACTTGAATCTATCGAAACGCTGAACTTGATGAAGAACGCCTTGGATTTGATGAAGAACGCCTTGGATTTGATGAAGAATGACTTGAATATTGTAGAGAGAATTTTCTCCTACGTTTTTCTTCTTCTTGAGTTGTGTTTAGAATTGTGTAGGGAGGGCCCCTATTTATAGTGGTAGAATAAGAGTCCTACTTAAAGTCTACTTGATGATGTGGTGCGATTTGATTGGCTCTCTTTAAATTGATATTTATCTCTTATAACTTGGAAGAGAAGAAATAATCCTATTGGCAAATAATTAATTAATAATTATCCCCATTAATTGTCTTGCAAGACAATGTATAATTTAATTTAGACACAATTTAATTGGCTAATTTAATTAACCAATTAATTAATTTTATGCGTCTACAGACACGACACGAACTTGCTACATATTGATCCCGAAATTGAGCGAACGTTTAGACATGCCAGAAGAAATCAACGGTTAGCTCAAAACCTTCCCGCAACAATGGAAGAAGAGATTAATCGCATGGGAGATGACCAAGGACGAGTACTAAATGCGGCAGGAAATATCGTCAATGAGCATGAGCAACAACAGCTCATTAATCCACCACCTCGTCAACGAGCATTGCATGAGTACACCGTTCCGACACTCAATGGGTTTCAATCAAGCATCCAGCAGCCCCCCATTCAAGCCAACAATTTCGAAATTCGAGTGGGACTACTTACTATGCTCCAAAATAATGGGTTATTCAGCGGATTAGCTCATGAAGTTCCGCATCTCCACTTGGTCAACTTCCTCAAAACATGTGATTCGCATAAGAAGAACGGAGTGTCACCGGAAGCACTGCACCTCCGCCTCTTCAAGCACTCTCTCCAAGGAGCCGCAAGAGAATGGCTACAAACTCATGCACCACACTCCATATCTTCTTGGCCCCAGCTAGCGCAGCTCTTCATGAATACGTACAACTCCCCAACCAAAACTGAGAGAATCCAGAGAGAAATACAAAACTTCTTACAAGAAGCTGGTGAAGCGTTGTTCGAGACGTGGGAACGATTCAAACAATTAATTCGGAGATGCACGAATCACGGACTTCAAGAGTGGCGGCAACTTCAAATATTTTATGATGGATAGCAAGATAATTCGAGAACAGTGCTCGACTCTGCAGCTGGAGGTATGTTCATGAGTTTGACCTATGACGAAGCATACAAACTTTTGGAGCGAATCACTAGAAATAAATACATGCGGGCAACGGACCGGTCAAATAGCGGAGCCATTAAGACGGGAGGAATTTTGGAGTTAGACGGGGTCACCGCAATCACCGCTCAGTTAGAAAAGCTATCAAAGCAAGTTGCAACTTTGCAGACTCAACAAGTCCATGCAGTGCAAGTTCCCGACCAGTGCTTAGAAGAAACGGAGTCTCTAAATTACGTGAATCACACCAACCGACAACAGAAGAACCCGTACTCCAACACTTATAATCCAGGATGGAAATATCACCCCAACTTTGGATGGGGAGGAAATCAGCAAGGACAAAGGCAGCTCCCGGATTCCAAAATCCGCCTCAAGCTCCACCTCAAGGTGGAGATCTCGCAAACATCTTAGCTCAATTTATGACATCAACGCAAGCTTCCTTCGAAATTTGGAAACACATATGGGTCAACTTGCAACCCAGCTAAACGCGAGGCCGTCGGGAGCACTACCGTCGAATACAGAAGATCCTCGAAAGAGCAACATCGAGCTGTGCAATGCAGTAACTTTGCGAAACGGGAGGCAATTAGAGGAAGGTCCTACAAAGTCCGTTGCACCACCGCCTATTGTAGAGGAGCCCGAAGAAAAGACCGCGGTCAGGCCAAGCAACACAAAGATCACAGTAAGTGAATCTACTCCCAAGGTACCCTTCCCTCAACGTTTTCAAAATTCTAAGCTTGATATGAAATTTCACTTATTTTTTGATTATCTTAAAAAGTTGCATGTTAATATTCCTTTTGTTGAGGCACTTAAGAATATGCCAAATTGGGTTAAGTTCATAAAGGAACTTATATCGAAGAAGATGAGGCTTCCGGAGTGTGCAGCAATAGTAGACCTCAATGAGCAAAGTAGTGATATCGTTTCAAATAAAATTCCACCGAAGCTTAGAGATCCGGGGAGTTGTACCATTCCATGCACAATAGGTACTAGGTACTTTGGTCGGGCATTGTGTGATCAAGGGGCTAGCGTAAATTTAATGCCTTTATCAATTTATGAGAAATTGAATTTAGGAGAAATTAAGCCCACTTCCGTGACCTTGCAGCTTGACGATAGATCTTTTACTCACCCTTTAGGTATAGTTGAGGATGTATTGGTCAATGTAGATAAGTTCATACTCCCGGCCGATTTTCTAATACTAGACATAGAAGAAGATGAAAATATTCCCCTTATCTTAGGACGCCCCTTCTTAGCAACTGGTAGGTCAATTATTGATGTAGGGAAGAAAGTGCTAAGAGTGAGTGTGGGAGAAGAAACAGTGATGTTCAAGGTGTACCGGGTGGATCAAAAGCCTATTATGGCTAATGGATGTTATCTACTTGATGAGGTAAGTGATTCTAAACTTGCTTCTGTTAAATTACATGATTTAAAAAATATTGTGGAGACTAATGTGCATGTAGGAGAACAAAAAGAAAATGTTGAGTTGGTTACAACACCTACTCAAAACACCGTGATAAAAGACGATGTCGCCAAGCCTCATGACATCAAAAATAATAAATTCAAGAGAATTCCTAAGCGAACTAGTCGAAAGAAGAATCAGATCAACCCATTTATTCAAGACTTTCTCAAAAAGTAAGTAAGGAGATGGGTCCGAAAGCTAAGGAATTGATGAGCATGAACAAAGTCTGGCTGAAGACTATAAACTTAGCGCTTCTCGCGAGGCAACCCGAGATTTCCGTTTTATTTATTTATTTTTCTTGTTTTGTTTTATTTATTTATTTATTCTTAATTGTTAGGACAAAAAATTGCAGCTCTGGAGCTCATACGGCCGTCCCAAAACAAGGCTAAATTCACACGGTCGTGCGAGAAACAGACAGCTACTACCCAATTTTGGCAATTCGCACGGCCGTGTGGAAAACAGTTCAAAATCTCATACAGCCGTGCGAAACGCAACAGAAGCATACTAAAAACGAGGGTGAAGAGCAGCCCGGACATGGCCAAAACGACTAATTCAGGTGTATTCTATCCTTAAACTTCGTGTTAATTACATTGAGGGCAATGTAAATTTTATGTTTGGGGATGGATAATTACTTGCTTTTATGTGCCTTAATTTTTTAGTTTGCAGGCCTTAAGATTTTATTTTTTTTTAGTTGTTAATTTTTGAGTTTACATGCCTTAGGATTTTTTATTTATTTTAGTTGTTGCTTTCGAAAAAAAAATGTGTGGAGATGAATGTTTCGATGAATCATGATGATTAAAGATGGTTGATGTTTAATGATGAAATTGCTTGCTTTATCTTGATTGTGATTGAATTTTTGTGAGCCTTTGATTCAAAGTGTCGTAGGAAGGAGTCATTGTTAGGAATCACGAATTATGCCTTGCTTTGGTTGAAAGTTTTGTGTTTTTAAACGTGGAATTAATTTATGCTATATCATATGCTATTCGGTTTTAGAACTTACCTTAGGAATTTACGAAGTGAAATATTAAATTGTTGAGCGATTTGGGAAGTGATTTGGGCCATCTTTGAACCGTTTGAGCCTTTCAAGCCTACCTTTAAATTTTTATCATTCGAACCTTGATTGAGCCTTGGAGAAACGGTGTTCTTTCTTTTAGCCGAAATAAAGTGGGTAGATTAGATGGTGGTTTCTTGATAATTTATCCCTTGGAACGTGGTTGAAAAAAAAATTGTTACGTTTTTCTTCTTTACGCAAAAAAAAAAAAAAAAAAAAAAAAAAAAAGAGAGAGAGAGAGAGAGAAAGAAATAAAAATTGATAAAGAAAAAAAGAAAACAGAAAAAAGAAGAAAGATAGAAGGGGAAGAGAGATAGAAGGGGAAGAGACGACTTGAGAAAGATTTTATAGTAAAAACTCGAACCATCATGTTAAGAGCAAAAGTGGAGACTTTTGAACTTTTAACAAATCGAGTTAGGATATAAGTCCTTCGAGGTGAAGCAATAATTCCAAAAGCTAAATCTTAGCGAAAACAACTCTAGTCAAGAACGAGAGTTAAAAATTTCGTCAAGTGCAACTCTTAGTGACTAATTGTGAGATGAAAGAAGAAGAGTAGCCACTTTTACCCATATTTTCTACCTTGTACCAAAAACCCAACATTTGAAAGCCAAAAAGTCCCAATGATCCCAATAGCTCAATTATTTGATACTAGCCGAGTAAAGAAATTTGGTGAGTCTTTGGAGTTGAATATTATTATGTAAGTATAAATTTTCTCCATTTTTAATTTACAAATATGGGATACTTGAAGCGATAGCATGGTTTGTGGTTTTTGGCAAGGGTGAGTGAATACGTATCTTTGAATTACGAGCTTGTAAATTTTTAAGAATTGTCATGATAATTGCATGTTCTGAAAATGTGAAGTTGACCATTAATCTATGTGATGAGAGGCATTTGTTGAAAGTGTTGCTTTGAAGGTTGCTAGTTTTTGCTTGAGGACAAGCAAAAGTTCAAGTTTGGGGGTGTGTTGAGTGTATATTTTACACTCAATCTATACTTTCTTACGATGATTTTTGTATACTTTTATTGATTTAATGATTCTTAATGAGTGTTTTATTGTATTTTCGGTACAACTTGACGATTTGGGAGTTCCAAGGACGAAACGAGCCAAAAAAGTTCAAAAACGGGCAAAAATGGAAGAAAACAAAATATGCTGAAAATTGGCCCGCGCGGCCGTGCCAAATTTAGCCTATTTTTGGCGCAGCCGCGCCAACTGTAGAAGTTGGGTAGAAGGTTTCGGCGATTCTCGCGCGGCCGTGGGAGAATTGCACTGATTCTCGCGCGGCCGTGCCAAAACACGCTGGAGACAATTTTGGACTTTTAATCATACAAGGAAACCTAAATTTTTCTACCAAGTTGGGACATCTATTTAAGCCCAAACCAAGCACGAATTAGAGAACTTTTGGACACAACCTTAGAGGAAGAGGAGCGAGAGAACGAAGAAACGAAGACGGAGAATTGAAAAATCTTCATCACAATTCTTCATCATCTATCTTTTCTTAATCTATGTCTTTTTATATTTTTATTATGTTTTTCGTAGAGAACATGAGTAGCTAAGTTTTTAATCTAAGATTTCGTTGGAACCCTATGTGGAGATGGTGAACCCATTTTCTTGAGATTATGCAATTATGATTTTATGACTATTTCTTCTACTAGTTATGAATGTTAGTGCATGAACCTGATCAATTTACGTGCTTTATATGTGATTATTGGAATTGACTCGACAGAGCTATTTTGATAATTAGACGGTAAGTAGAAGAGCCTTCGAGTAGTTTTCACCAGATGAGCGTGTCAATTGCATGTGGTGTCGTAGACATACATATATCACCTTAGGTAGCCATTCACGAGACTTGTTAGTTAATGTTTTATTTATAATTGGTTTGCATAGACATATAGTGAATCGTTTATGAATAATAGACTCATAATACACGCGACAGCGGGTTATGAGTAAATTAGTGTCTCGGGTTAATAATCATGAATCATATATTTCATAATTGAGGGGTTTTGGGTGAGCAATTCTTGCATAGGGGGAAGATAAAATCCTAGGTCCGTTTTTATTGATATATTCTTGTGTTTAATTGCTTTCATAATTAGTTTAATTACTTAGTTGATTAAATTTGACAACTTTGCGTAGGCTGGATACAAATCATAATTGTTAGAATTTGGTACTTAGGATTAGATAATTTGAGTATTCCCTGTGGGATCGACATCCGACTCTCACGAGTCCACTTTTACTACTTGTTTGCGATACGTGCACTTGCGTGTTAGGTATTTAGCCCCAACAAACACCTAAGGTATTATACGAGCATTTCTCATATCTGTGTTATATCATGTAAGGATATTATGGTTCAGTGGGAGTTTGTATGTAAGTGTATAAATATACGCTATTTTGTAGCTCTATGGCATGTTTGGACACAAATTTGTGTATTTTGGTTCTCTGCAGGAATAAAGTATTTAGTTACACTCTGTACTGTTAAGGTTTGGTCTCAATAATGTCTAAAGTAGGACCAGTTTGAAGTAGGCATGTTAAGATCACATTATATGTAATTTCCATGGTACACACCATAATTTGATCTATGTCGTTTGGATATATTGGTGTACATGATTACTATTGGGTTTATACACAGTCAATGTGACGAAAACCTCTTTAGTCCTATATCAGTATGGTCAACGGACGAGATGGTAAGGAATATATTTTTATATGATAGCAATATTTGAGCTCATAAGGTGTATACATTTATAAGGTATTTAGCACATGTGGCCCGGGAGATTATTGGGATTATTTCAATAATTATGTGGGCTCGCATATGTGACGTAAATGATGGCTATCTAAAAGAAAGTCCAAATTAATTATGATCTTATGGGTCTAATGTGGAGAGACAGTTAGAGTTGAATTATGATTTATTGATGGGGTTAATCACAGTTGTAATATAACTGGACTCTACATTTATATAAAGGGTCATGGTTCTCAAAGAAACGAGTTTTTTTATGTCCTATTTATATCTAAATATTATTTTAATACTATTTAATATATTTTTATTGTCATGTATTAACATAGCTATTTTCGTCCATTTTGGAATATGGCCCGTGGAATGCAAGGGCATGGTTAGTACTAATGTTTTCAGAACCGGATCGGCTATAAAACCGGACGACCATTTGGATCATACGTTTATAGGGTCGAACTGGTTCAACCGGGCTTTTGAATTTTTTGAATATGCCATTATTTTATTAATTTTAATGCTTTAAAAATATAATTTTCTTTATATTTTTAATCTCCCACTTATTATTTTCACTTTTATCTACTTCACCTCACTTTTTACTATATTTTATTATTTATACTCTATATTTTTCTATTTTTTATTCTTCAACTCTGGCAATCGGCCACCCCTAGGGGTGGGCATTCGGGTCGGGTCGGGTTATTCGGGTTATTCGGGTCGGGTTATTCGGGTTTTCTGCAACAAAAAAATTAGCCGAACCCGACCCGAAATAACCGGGTACCCGGTTGCCGGGTACCCGGTTATCTCGGGTCGGGTTCGGGTTTTGCTATTTTCCTCTATATATATATATTTATTTATTTATAGAACAATAAACAGTAACTAATTATATATATATATATATATATATATATATATATATATATATATATATATATATATATATATATATATATATATATATATATATATATATATATATATATATATATATATATAAATATAAAAAAAATTCAACCGGGTACCCGATCGGGTACCCGGGTAGGATTTCTAATACCCGGACCCGACCCGGTTTGGGAGCACCAGGTACCCGAACCCGGGAAAAACCCGGTTACGTAAAAAATTACCCGATCCGGTCGGGTAATACGCGACCGGGTCGGGTTATACCCGAATAACCCGACCCGAATGCCCACCCCTAGCCACCCCTATTCGATCACCCATGATCGTATCCGACAATCCTTCGACCACTCATGATTAGATCCGGCCACCCACTACTAAGTCTGTGAAGGTCCGCTTAAATCTAGCCACAAATAATCAACTCAACGGTGATTCGAGACGTTTCGGCCGAAAACTGGGTTCCTTGACCGACTCGTCGGTTCTCGGGTTTAATCCGGTTGAATCAGATTTTGGTTGACCCCGATTTTCGATTTTTCCGATTTTAGATGGCAGACTGGACCGCTTTATTGTTGGGTCACGGTCGAACCGGTCCGACCGGCCGATTCGGTCCGATTCTAACAACATTGGACTTAGTAATTCAATTAATTCTAAAATATATTTAAACTCTAAACATATTGCTTGTGATTAGGATAAAGTCATACATATATATGATTTATATATTTAATTGAATAGGTAGCAAAAGAGAAGTAGACTATGATTTTATCTAATGGAACTCACCTAAATTTGGTTTAACTATTAAGATTACCACAATTTTTTTTATTTTTAGTTTTTCTTTTTTGAGAAAATTCAAGTCATTTACAAGTGGAAGTAGGGAAGGCGGGACTCAAACCCTAGACATTTACCCTATTGGTAGGCTAGGTACCAACTATTCCAATGAAGGTTGTTTTCTTACGTCCCCCTTTACTGCTAAAATTATTTCACTTACTTCCCTTGTACTATCAAAATGTTGAGTTACCCACTGAATTATATATCTGAAATGCTATTCATAGTGCGGTTTTTACCGGCTTGCAGTGCGATTTATTTCATTTGTAACTTTCCTAAAAAAAAACCAAATTCGCCTGCTATTTCGTGTATTATTACACGAAATCCACTCAATAATTTCGTGTCTTTTCACACGAAATAGCGGTGTTTATTGTTATAGAACACGAAGGACGAAACTGTTCGATTAAAAAAAAATCGTGTATTTCGTGTAAACGTACACGAAATGGAAGACCATATTTCGTGGCGTTTTATACGAAATTGAAGACCATATTTCGTGGAGTTTTCTACGAAATGGAAGACCATATTTCGTAGATTTTTCCACGAAATATGAAGTGACATTTCGGGAAATTCAGTACGAAATAACTAATTGATTTATTTTTTAACTAACCAATTTATTTCAGACACTCAAATTGACATAAAAATTCAAATACAAATACAAATTGAACTAGAATTCAAATACAACTACAAATTGATCTAAATTTCAAATACAAAATTGACACAAAAATTCAAATACAACTACAAATTGAACTAGAATTCAAATACAACTACAAATTGATCTAAATTTCAAATACAAAATTGACCTAAAAATTCAAATACAAATACAAATTGAACTAGAATTCAAATCCAACTACAAATTGAACTAGAATTCAAATACAACTACAAATTGAACTAGAATTCAAATACAACTACAAATTGATCTAAATTTCAAATACGAATAAAATTCAACTAGATTTCAGATACAACTACAAATTGAACTACCGACCAGACTTTAATTGTTCGTACAAGAGTAGTCGGGGTTTGTACGTTTTGAGTAAGTGCCTCAAGTTTTTAGCTCTATGGTGTACCCATGCCGGATGGATTGGTGGTAGTGGACTATTTGCGACCAAATTAACAAACATGAAATGATTGTTGTGCAATGTCACAACAATCATACATGATAAGTGACCACTGCCAAACATAGGAAGGTAAGTCATACTCCCTACTTGAGTCAAAAGTACCACTAATGCACTGTATCTGGTAGCAATGGCCAATCCCATTTCATTCATGTCCATCCAATAAGCCTGTGGACAAGGCCCTGAGGTCCAGTCACACTTGCGTATGACCTCAACGTATCCGGTACTGCCAAACATCGCCGTGTAGACACTAGCATGCTCGTATAACTCAATAAGCAACTCCCCTCTCACTTGCGGCCATCTTTCTTGATCCCCGTACACGGCTTGAGCAACGCACCGGTACCCACAGTTGCCATCCGCCATCACGTTAACATAATCTTGAATAAGACGGACCATAAATCTGGGCACGAAAGAATAAAAGTCGATTCCTTCATGTGCAGGTATTGTAGGGGCATCAGATTCTTGTGTGGGAATACGAGAACCACGACCTTTCATCTTCGATTGAGGCGTTCCATCAGTGCTTCTCTCAACCTTTGTTTTAGGAATCTTTGCACCAGATGAGGTTTGGCGACCCTTGGAACCACAAGACGACTTAATTGTCTCATCATCAATATGATACTGCCATCCAGAAGGGTCTCTCTTTGTCGAGTTATTATTTGGTCGTCCTTTGGTCTTAACAAATGATGGCTCGGACAGATGCGACGTAGACGGATAAACGATGCCACGCAATGAGGCCACGGCATTTATCTTACTCGTGTAATTCATCTTCTTCAAATTGCAATTCAGGTCATCAATCTGTCTATCCACAATCTCCTCGCGGTTTACTTGATACTCAGGTAGCTCCGAAGGCTCAACTGCCATGGTACTCCAGAATGGATGCAAGTCTGAAATGACGAACGTGTCATTATCTTCCATTTTCTGCACAATTTTGCACGCGCATGGGAGCCCATGAGTATTCCAAAGATAGTGTGTGCAAATACTCGGATCTTGCATCGCCGGGGACTCCATCTCTTCATCCAATTTCTCTAATGCCAGATGCGTAACATAACAAATCAAACCCTGAAAACACGGCCATGCTGCAGTATGCTTCCTTATCTTGGATGATAATGAAAAATCGCACTTCATCTCACTAATTTGGATATAAACTTGGTCCCGAAGTTTGCCTTGCACGTTATCCAGACCTCCGGTCGAAGCATTTAACCAACCCTTCGCTGAAGAATGAGCGCTCTCCACCCTATCCAATTACAACAACAATCAGAGCATACAACGACAATCAAATTACAAAATAAATATTATTTTTATATAATATCTTTTATCATTTAAATAACTAAAACATGTAATACCTGTTGGTGCTCGTGTTGCCAAAATGATACACATTGCGAGTATAGGCACGAACAAACTTCTCCTTGTATATCAACCACGTATCATTCAAATACTGTATCAGCCTAGGATACCCTGCATACCGTCCAACAATTTCATTGTAATTGTAATGATACTCTTCTTCGGTTTCTGATTTCACCAGCTTAGCCCACAGCACACGTCGGAATATTAGACCTTGGTCCTTGTTGCCTCCCATAAATTTCGTCGCATTTGCCTCAACATTTCTGTTTATATGGAATATACACAACATATGATACGAAAATGGGAAGACATTTGGCAGTGCTTTCAAAAGACCCAACTCTCTGTCTGTCAAGATCGCATCAGGTTCGACACCATCTAGCAACTCTTTCAAACAATTCAAAGTCCACTCGTAGGTGTCTGCATCTTCATGCGACATAAATGCAACAGCAATTGTATAATTCCTCCCAACTGGAGTTATCCCAATTATTTCCAAAAGAGGCATTCCATACCTACAACAATGTTGTTTTTACATATTTAAACAATACAAGACATTAAAACACAATAATCATAATTTGAACAATCGTAATTTTTACTTACTTATTGGTTTTGTATGTGCAGTCCATCAATATAACATACGGGAACAACCGTAATAACTTAATAGATTCGGGACATGCAAACATAATATCTGTAATCGTGTTGCTCGTTTCACTATCGACGTGATGCCAATATCGATACTCGCCTTTTTGAAAGTTATGCATCATAAACTGAATAACAGTCATGCCCTCCATTTCCTCAGATTTAATCTTGGCCAACTCATTGTAAACATGCTTCATAGAGGTTTGTATCGTCGGATCATCTTTTCTCAGTCTATCCATGATCAGCATTGGCTTCACGTGAGAATTTCGCAATTCTTTAATTCTTGCTTTCTGTTGTGGAGTTATACGACTAGTCGTACCTTGTCCGTGAGGAAACAAAGTCGGACGATGACTATGCCTGCCATCGCTGACAGTCAACCGCCATAATTCATCAAACCTTGACCTTTTGCCAATCAATTTGAACGGACAACCACATTTTTTTGTTCCTGAGTTTCTAGGATCTTCCACATCGATATTCGTTTGTCGGCCATGTCCGTATTTGTCACACGTCATGTACTGTGCATTCTCCCTTCTAGACTGACAAATCAAACGGTGACAATGACTAACTGCAGTTTCTTTCGCCCAGTTGATTAATTCTTCCCTACTGCCGAACACAATATCAACTTGGAAGAAGTGAGAGAAATCTTCATATTCCTTTTTATCCAAAACCGAGGGATCAAAATACAAATTGTCGTCATATGGCTGCGTAAATACAAAAAAAAGGTTAGATACTTGCACAAAAAAAATTAATAACAATACTAGGTATTTCGTGTAAAATTACACGAAGTATATGCATACATTTCGTGTAATTTTACACGAAATGTATGCATACATTTCGTATAGTACTGCACGAAATAAATAACAAAACAGTTTTACTGATATTTCGTGTGACTTTACACGAAATAATAGGTATCATTTCGTAGTATTGTACACGAAATGACTGGAAAACACGAATAAAGTGTTCATTTCGTGCAAAACACCACGAAATGACTTGAATAATTTCGTGATATTCTACACGAAACGACTGAAAATCGAAAAAAATCACACTAAAACGTATTTTTTTACCTCATTTACGGGATCGATGTTGGCCATCTTGATAATCGTTGGGTTTTAACTCATTTCTACGAAAACAAATCACGATCTACGAAAGTCGAAATATTTGGAGGTTGAGAGGATTTTGTAAAAGGTTAAAGTGTTTTTTGACAAATGAATTATTTTGCACTGTAGCTGGAAAAAACCGCACTGATAATAGCAAGCCCCATTATATATTCCACCTATTATACCATTTTCCTTAAGTTAAATACCTCTCTTTATATGTTCCCCTGCACTGATAAAATTATTTCACTTACTTCCCTTGTACGTATAAATTAATTTTAGAT
>NW_012194882.1:15307-55121 GCF_000504015.1 Erythranthe guttata | reverse complement strand
ACGATCTCCTCCGCCCCAAAATCGCTAATGTTTCTGGGTTCTCGTCTCACCTCCCGTTTTCTAGTAGTTTTTTCATTCTTTTTTTTTTTTGACGGCGATGAGCATCTAATGCATATCTCAGCGCGAGCACGACGTGCGCCGAGCAATGTGGGGCCGGTCGAATCGATCGAACGAGCTGATTGCACCGATAAACGCGTCGATCGCGCCTAACAGTGGCGGAAGCTGGGCTAAACGGCCTCTTTTCACTGCGAGCGCGGGGTCAATGGGGCTTCGCCTAATTTACATGCCGACGGCGTCTGAAAGAGCTTCGCGTGCGTATGCAGATCGCCTCGTAACTCATCCCGAGTCAAAAGTTATCGACGCTTTAAGCCGCTGCGGCGCAAGATTCTCAACATAAAACCGAATTGCGTGCATAAACTCACGGGTGCGATCATACCAGCACTAATGCACCGGATCCCATCAGAACTCCGAAGTTAAGCGTGGTTGGGCGAGCACGAGAGTAGTACTAGGATGGGTGACCCCCTGGGAAGTCCTCGTGTTGCACCCCCACCCCACCTTTTTGTATTTTATTTTCTCGTCTCACCTCCCGTTTTCTAGTAGTTTTTTCATTCTTTTTTATTTGACGGCGATGAGCATCTAATGCATATCTCAGCGCGAGCACGACGTGCGCCGAGCAATGTGGGGCCGGTCGAATCGATCGAACGAGCTGATTGCACCGATAAACGCGCCGATCGCGCCTAACAGTGGCGGAAGCTGGGCTAAACGGCCTCTTTTCAATGCGAGCGCGGGGTCAATGGGGCTTCGCCTACTTGACACGCCGACGGTGTCTGAAAGAGCTTCGCGTGCGTATGCAGATCGCCTCGTAACTCATCCCGAGTCAAAAGTTATCGACGCTTTAAGCCGCTGCGGCGCAAGATTCTCAACATAAAACCGAATTGCGTGCATACACTCACGGGTGCGATCATACCAGCACTAATGCACCGGATCCCATCAGAACTCCGAAGTTAAGCGTGCTTGGGCGAGCACGAGAGTAGTACTAGGATGGGTGACCCCCTGGGAAGTCCTCGTGTTGCACCCCCACGCCACCTTTTTGTATTTTATTTTCTCGTCTCACCTCCCGTTTTCTAGTAGTTTTTTCATTCTTTTTTTTTTTTGACGGCGATGAGCATCTAATGCATATCTCAGCGCGAGCACGACGTGCGCCGAGCAATGTGGGGCCGGTCGAATCGATCGAACGAGCTGATTGCACCGATAAACGCGTCGATCGCGCCTAACAGTGGCGGAAGCTGGGCTAAACGGCCTCTTTTCACTGCGAGCGCGGGGTCAATGGGGCTTCGCCTAATTGACACGCCGACGGCGCCTGAAAGAGCTTCGCGTGCGTATGCAGATCGCCTCGTAACTCATCCCGAGTCAAAAGTTATCGACGCTTTAAGCCGCTGCGGCGCAAGATTCTCAACATAAAACCGAATTGCGTGCATAGACTTACGGGTGCGATCATACCAGCACTAATGCACCGGATCCCATCAGAACTCCGAAGTTAAGCGTGCTTGGGCGAGAGTAGTACTAGGATGGGTGACCCCCTGGGAAGTCCTCGTGTTGCACCCCCACCCCACCTTTTTGTATTTTATTTTCTCGTCTCACCTCCCGTTTTCTAGTAGTTTTTTCATTCTTTTTTTTTTTCTTGACGGCGATGAGCATCTAATGCATATCTCAGCGCGAGCACGACGTGCGCCGAGCAATGTGGGGCCGGTCGGATCGATCGAACGAGCTGATTGCACCGATAAACGCGCCGATCGCGCCTAACAGTGGCGGAAGCTGGGCTAAACGGCCTCTTTTCACTGCGAGCGCGGGGTCAATGGGGCTTCGCCTAATTGACACGCCGACGGCGCCTGAAAGAGCTTCGCGTGCGTATGCAGATCGCCTCGTAACTCATCCCGAGTCAAAAGTTATCGACGCTTTAAGCCGCTGCGGCGCAAGATTCTCAACATAAAACCGAATTGCGTGCATAGACTTACGGGTGCGATCATACCAGCACTAATGCACCGGATCCCATCAGAACTCCGAAGTTAAGCGTGCTTGGGCGAGAGTAGTACTAGGATGGGTGACCCCCTGGGAAGTCCTCGTGTTGCACCCCCACCCCACCTTTTTGTATTTTATTTTCTCGTCTCACCTCCCGTTTTCTAGTAGTTTTTTCATTCTTTTTTTTTTCTTGACGGCGATGAGCATCTAATGCATATCTCAGCGCGAGCACGACGTGCGCCGAGCAATGTGGGGCCGGTCGGATCGATCGAACGAGCTGATTGCACCGATAAACGCGCCGATCGCGCCTAACAGTGGCGGAAGCTGGGCTAAACGGCCTCTTTTCACTGCGAGCGCGGGGTCAATGGGGCTTCGCCTAATTGACACGCCGACGGCGCCTGAAAGAGCTTCGCGTGCGTATGCAGATCGCCTCGTAACTCATCCCGAGTCAAAAGTTATCGACGCTTTAAGCCGCTGCGGCGCAAGATTCTCAACATAAAACCGAATTGCGTGCATAGACTTACGGGTGCGATCATACCAGCACTAATGCACCGGATCCCATCAGAACTCCGAAGTTAAGCGTGCTTGGGCGAGAGTAGTACTAGGATGGGTGACCCCCTGGGAAGTCCTCGTGTTGCACCCCCACCCCACCTTTTTGTATTTTATTTTCTCGTCTCACCTCCCGTTTTCTAGTAGTTTTTTCATTCTTTTTTTTTTTCTTGACGGCGATGAGCATCTAATGCATATCTCAGCGCGAGCACGACGTGCGCCGAGCAATGTGGGGCCGGTCGGATCGATCGAACGAGCTGATTGCACCGATAAACGCGCCGATCGCGCCTAACAGTGGCGGAAGCTGGGCTAAACGGCCTCTTTTCACTGCGAGCGCGGGGTCAATGGGGGGGTGGGCGGGAATTGACACGCCGACGGCGTCTGAAAGAGCTTCGCGTGCGTATGCAGATCGCCTCGTAACTCATCCCGAGTCAAAAGTTATCGACGCTTTAAGCCGCTGCGGCGCAAGATTCTCAACATAAAACCGAATTGCGTGCATAGACTTACGGGTGCGATCATACCAGCACTAATGCACCGGATCCCATCAGAACTCCGAAGTTAAGCGTGCTTGGGCGAGAGTAGTACTAGGATGGGTGACCCCCTGGGAAGTCCTCGTGTTGCACCCCCACCCCACCTTTTTGTATTTTATTTTCTCGTCTCACCTCCCGTTTTCTAGTAGTTTTTTCATTCTTTTTTTTTTCTTGACGGCGATGAGCATCTAATGCATATCTCAGCGCGAGCACGACGTGCGCCGAGCAATGTGGGGCCGGTCGGATCGATCGAACGAGCTGATTGCACCGATAAACGCGCCGATCGCGCCTAACAGTGGCGGAAGCTGGGCTAAACGGCCTCTTTTCACTGCGAGCGCGGGGTCAATGGGGCTTCGCCTAATTGACACGCCGACGGCGCCTGAAAGAGCTTCGCGTGCGTATGCAGATCGCCTCGTAACTCATCCCGAGTCAAAAGTTATCGACGCTTTAAGCCGCTGCAGCGCAAGATTCTCAACATAAAACCGAATTGCGTGCATAGACTTACGGGTGCGATCATACCAGCACTAATGCACCGGATCCCATCAGAACTCCGAAGTTAAGCGTGCTTGGGCGAGAGTAGTACTAGGATGGGTGACCCCCTGGGAAGTCCTCGTGTTGCACCCCCACCCCACCTTTTTGTATTTTATTTTCTCGTCTCACCTCCCGTTTTCTAGTAGTTTTTTCATTCTTTTTTTTTTTTGACGGCGATGAGCATCTAATGCATATCTCAGCGCGAGCACGACGTGCGCCGAGCAATGTGGGGCCGGTCGAATCGATCGAACGAGCTGATTGCACCGATAAACGCGTCGATCGCGCCTAACAGTGGCGGAAGCTGGGCTAAACGGCCTCTTTTCACTGCGAGCGCGGGGTCAATGGGGCTTCGCCTACTTGACACGCCGACGGTGTCTGAAAGAGCTTCGCGTGCGTATGCAGATCGCCTCGTAACTCATCCCGAGTCAAAAGTTATCGACGCTTTAAGCCGCTGCGGCGCAAGATTCTCAACATAAAACCGAATTGCGTGCATAAACTCACGGGTGCGATCATACCAGCACTAATGCACCGGATCCCATCAGAACTCCGAAGTTAAGCGTGCTTGGGCGAGCACGAGAGTAGTACTAGGATGGGTGACCCCCTGGGAAGTCCTCGTGTTGCACCCCCACGCCACCTTTTTGTATTTTATTTTCTCGTCTCACCTCCCGTTTTCTAGTAGTTTTTTCATTCTTATTTTTTTTTGACGGCGATGAGCATCTAATGCATATCTCAGCGCGAGCACGACGTGCGCCGAGCAATGTGGGGCCGGTCGAATCGATCGAAACGAGTTGATTGCACCGATAAACGCGTCGATCGCGCCTAACAGTGGCGGAAGCTGGGCTAAACGGCCTCTTTTCACTGCGAGCGCGGGGTCAATGGGGCTTCGCCTACTTGACACGCCGACGGTGTCTGAAAGAGCTTCGCGTGCGTATGCAGATCGCCTCGTAACTCATCCCGACTCAAAAGTTATCGACGCTTTAAGCCGCTGCGGCGCAAGATTCTCAACATAAAACCGAATTGCGTGCATAAACTCACGGGTGCGATCATACCAGCACTAATGCACCGGATCCCATCAGAACTCCGAAGTTAAGCGTGCTTGGGCGAGCACGAGAGTAGTACTAGGATGGGTGACCCCCTGGGAAGTCCTCGTGTTGCACCCCCACCCCACCTTTTTGTATTTTATTTTCTCGTCTCACCTCCCGTTTTCTAGTAGTTTTTTCATTCTTTTTTTTTTTTTGACGGCGATGAGCATCTAATGCATATCTCAGCGCGAGCACGACATGCGCCGAGCAATGTGGGGCCGGTCGGATCGATCGAACGAGCCGATTGCACCGATAAACGCGCCGATCGCGCCAAACAGTGGCGGAAGCTGGGCTAAACGGCCTCTTTTCACTGCGAGCGCGGGGTCAATGGGGCTTCGCCTAATTTACACGCCGACGGCGTCTGAAAGAGCTTCGCGTGCGTATGCAGATCGCCTCGTAACTCATCCCGAGTCAAAAGTTATCGACGCTTTAAGCCGCTGCGGCGCAAGATTCTCAACATAAAACCGAATTGCGTGCATACACTCACGGGTGCGATCATACCAGCACTAATGCACCGGATCCCATCAGAACTCCGAAGTTAAGCGTGCTTGGGCGAGCACGAGAGTAGTACTAGGATGGGTGACCCCCTGGGAAGTCCTCGTGTTGCACCCCCACGCCACCTTTTTGTATTTTATTTTCTCGTCTCACCTCCCGTTTTCTAGTAGTTTTTTCATTCTTTTTTTTTTTGACGGCGATGAGCATCTAATGCATATCTCAGCGCGAGCACGACGTGCGCCGAGCAATGTGGGGCCGGTCGAATCGATCGAACGAGCTGATTGCACCGATAAACGCGTCGATCGCGCCTAACAGTGGCGGAAGCTGGGCTAAACGGCCTCTTTTCACTGCGAGCGCGGGGTCAATGGGGCTTCGCCTAATTTACATGCCGACGGCGTCTGAAAGAGCTTCGCGTGCGTATGCAGATCGCCTCGTAACTCATCCCGAGTCAAAAGTTATCGACGCTTTAAGCCGCTGCGGCGCAAGATTCTCAACATAAAACCGAATTGCGTGCATAAACTCACGGGTGCGATCATACCAGCACTAATGCACCGGATCCCATCAGAACTCCGAAGTTAAGCGTGGTTGGGCGAGCACGAGAGTAGTACTAGGATGGGTGACCCCCTGGGAAGTCCTCGTGTTGCACCCCCACCCCACCTTTTTGTATTTTATTTTCTCGTCTCACCTCCCGTTTTCTAGTAGTTTTTTCATTCTTTTTTATTTGACGGCGATGAGCATCTAATGCATATCTCAGCGCGAGCACGACGTGCGCCGAGCAATGTGGGGCCGGTCGAATCGATCGAACGAGCTGATTGCACCGATAAACGCGCCGATCGCGCCTAACAGTGGCGGAAGCTGGGCTAAACGGCCTCTTTTCAATGCGAGCGCGGGGTCAATGGGGCTTCGCCTACTTGACATGCCGACGGCGTCTGAAAGAGCTTCGCGTGCGTATGCAGATCGCCTCCTAACTCATCCCGAGTCAAAAGTTATCGACGCTTTAAGCCGCTGCGGCGCAAGATTCTCAACATAAAACCGAATTGCGTGCATAGACTTACGGGTGCGATCATACCAGCACTAATGCACCGGATCCCATCAGAACTCCGAAGTTAAGCGTGCTTGGGCGAGAGTAGTACTAGGATGGGTGACCCCCTGGGAAGTCCTCGTGTTGCACCCCCACCCCACCTTTTTGTATTTTATTTTCTCGTCTCACCTCCCGTTTTCTAGTAGTTTTTTCATTCTTTTTTTTTTTTTTGACAGGGATAAGCATCTGATGCATATCTCTTCGCGAGCACGACGTGCGCCCAGCTATGTGGGGGGCGGTCGGATCGATAGAACGAGCTGATTGCACCGATAAACGCGCCGATCGCGCCTAACAGTGGCGGAAGCTGGGCTAAACGGCCTCTTTTCAATGCGAGCGCGGGGTCAATGGGGCTTCGCCTAATTGACACGCCGACGGCGTCTGAAAGAGCTTCGCGTGCGTATGCAGATCGCCTCGTAACTCATCCCGAGTCAAAAGTTATCGACGCTTTAAGCCGCTGCGGCGCAAGATTCTCAACATAAAACCGAATTGCGTGCATAGACTTATGGGTGCGATCATACCAGCACTAATGCACCGGATCCCATCAGAACTCCGAAGTTAAGCGTGCTTGCGCGAGAGTAGTACTAAGATGGGTGACCCCCTGGGAAGTCCTCGTGTTGCACCCCCACCCCACCTTTTTGTATTTTATTTTCTCGTCTCACCTCCCATCTTCTAGTAGGTACTTCATTCATTTTTTTTTATTTGACGGCGATGAGCATCTAATGCATATCTCAGCGCGAGCACGACGTGCGCCGAGCAATGTGGGGTCGGTCGGATCGATCGAACGAGCTGATTGCACCGATAAACGCGCCGATCGCGCCTAACAGTGGCGGAAGCTGGGCTAAACGGCCTCTTTTCACTGCGAGCGCGGGGTCAATGGGGCTTCGCCTAATTTACATGCAGACGGCGTCTGAAAGAGCTTCGCGTGCGTATGCAGATCTCCTCGTAACTCATCCCGAGTCAAAAGTTATCGACGCTTTAAGCCGCTGCGGCGCAAGATTCTCAACATAAAACCGAATTGTGTGCATAGACTCACGGGTGCGATCATACCAGCACTAATGCACCGGATCCCATCAGAACTCCGAAGTTAAGCGTGCTTGGGCGAGCACGAGAGTAGTACTAGGATGGGTGACCCCCTGGGAAGTCCTCGTGTTGCACCCCCACCCCACCTTTTTGTATTTTATTTTCTCGTCTCACCTCCCGTTTTCTAGTAGTTTTTTCATTCTTTTTTTTTTTTTTGACGGCGATGAGCATCTAATGCATATCTCAGCGCGAGCACGACGTGCGCCGAGCAATGTGGGGCCGGTCGGATCGATCGAACGAGCTGATTGCACCGATAAACGCGCCGATCGCGCCTAACAGTGGCGGAAGCTGGGCTAAACGGCCTCTTTTCACTGCGAGCGCGGGGTCAATGGGGCTTCGCCTAATTGACACGCCGACGGCGTCTGAAAGAGCTTCGCGTGCGTATGCAGATCGCCTCGTAACTCATCCCGAGTCAAAAGTTATCGACGCTTTAAGCCGCTGCGGCGCAAGATTCTCAACATAAAACCGAATTGCGTGCATACACTCACGGGTGCGATCATACCAGCACTAATGCACCGGATCCCATCAGAACTCCGAAGTTAAGCGTGCTTGGGCGAGCACGAGAGTAGTACTAGGATGGGTGACCCCCTGGGAAGTCCTCGTGTTGCACCCCCACCCCACCTTTTTGTATTTTATTTTCTCGTCTCACCTCCCGTTTTCTAGTAGTTTTTTCATTCTTTTTTATTTGACGGCGATGAGCATCTAATGCATATCTCAGCGCGAGCACGACGTGCGCCGAGCAATGTGGGGCCGGTCGAATCGATCGAACGAGCTGATTGCACCGATAAACGCGTCGATCGCGCCTAACAGTGGCGGAAGCTGGGCTAAACGGCCTCTTTTCAATGCGAGCGCGGGGTCAATGGGGCTTCGCCTACTTGACACGCCGACGGTGTCTGAAAGAGCTTCGTGTGCGTATGCAGATCGCCTCGTAACTCATCCCGAGTCAAAAGTTATCGACGCTTTAAGCCGCTGCGGCGCAAGATTCTCAACATAAAACCGAATTGCGTGCATAGACTTACGGGTGCGATCATACCAGCACTAATGCACCGGATCCCATCAGAACTCCGAAGTTAAGCGTGCTTGGGCGAGAGTAGTACTAGGATGGGTGACCCCCTGGGAAGTCCTCGTGTTGCACCCCCACCCCACCTTTTTGTATTTTATTTTCTCGTCTCACCTCCCGTTTTCTAGTAGTTTTTTCATTCTTTTTTTTTTCTTGACGGCGATGAGCATCTAATGCATATCTCAGCGCGAGCACGACGTGCGCCGAGCAATGTGGGGCCGGTCGGATCGATCGAACGAGCTGATTGCACCGATAAACGCGCCGATCGCGCCTAACAGTGGCGGAAGCTGGGCTAAACGGCCTCTTTTCACTGCGAGCGCGGGGTCAATGGGGCTTCGCCTAATTGACACGCCGACGGCGCCTGAAAGAGCTTCGCGTGCGTATGCAGATCGCCTCGTAACTCATCCCGAGTCAAAAGTTATCGACGCTTTAAGCCGCTGCGGCGCAAGATTCTCAACATAAAACCGAATTGCGTGCATAGACTTACGGGTGCGATCATACCAGCACTAATGCACCGGATCCCATCAGAACTCCGAAGTTAAGCGTGCTTGGGCGAGAGTAGTACTAGGATGGGTGACCCCCTGGGAAGTCCTCGTGTTGCACCCCCACCCCACCTTTTTGTATTTTATTTTCTCGTCTCACCTCCCGTTTTCTAGTAGTTTTTTCATTCTTTTTTTTTTCTTGACGGCGATGAGCATCTAATGCATATCTCAGCGCGAGCACGACGTGCGCCGAGCAATGTGGGGCCGGTCGGATCGATCGAACGAGCTGATTGCACCGATAAACGCGCCGATCGCGCCTAACAGTGGCGGAAGCTGGGCTAAACGGCCTCTTTTCACTGCGAGCGCGGGGTCAATGGGGCTTCGCCGAATTGACACGCCGACGGCGTCTGAAAGAGCTTCGCGTGCGTATGCAGATCGCCTCGTAACTCATCCCGAGTCAAAAGTTATCGACGCTTTAAGCCGCTGCGGCGCAAGATTCTCAACATAAAACCGAATTGCGTGCATAGACTTACGGGTGCGATCATACCAGCACTAATGCACCGGATCCCATCAGAACTCCGAAGTTAAGCGTGCTTGGGCGAGCACGAGAGTAGTACTAGGATGGGTGACCCCCTGGGAAGTCCTCGTGTTGCACCCCCACCCCACCTTTTTGTATTTTATTTTCTCGTCTCACCTCCCGTTTTCTAGTAGTTTTTTCATTCTTTTTTGTTTTTTTGATGGCGATGAGCATCTAATGCATATCTCAGCGCGAGCACGACGTGCGCCGAGCAATGTGGGGCCGGTCGGATCGATCGAACGAGCTGATTGCACCGATAAACGCGCCGATCGCGCCTAACAGTGGCGAAAGCTGGGCTAAACGGCCTCTTTTCACTACGAGCGCGGGGTCAATGGGGCTTCGCCTAATTTACACGCCGACGGCGTTTGAAAGAGCTTCGCGTGCGTATGCAGATCGCCTCGTAACTCATCCCGAGTCAAAAGTTATCGACGCTTTAAGCCGCTGCGGCGCAAGATTCTCAACATAAAACCGAGTTGCGTGCATAAACTCACGGGTGCGATCATACCAGCACTAATGCACCGGATCCCATCAGAACTCCGAAGTTAAGCGTGCTTGGGCGAGCACGAGAGTAGTACTAGGATGGGTGACCCCCTGGGAAGTCCTCGTGTTGCACCCCCACGCCACCTTTTTGTATTTTATTTTCTCGTCTCACCTCCCGATTTCTAGTAGTTTTTTCATTCTTTTTTTTTTTTGACGGCGATGAGCATCTAATGCATATCTCAGCGCGAGCACGACGTGCGCCGAGCAATGTGGGGCCGGTCGAATCGATCGAACGAGCTGATTGCACCGATAAACGCGTCGATCGCGCCTAACAGTGGCGGAAGCTGGGCTAAACGGCCTCTTTTCACTGCGAGCGCGGGGTCAATGGGGCTTCGCCTAATTTACATGCCGACGGCGTCTGAAAGAGCTTCGCGTGCGTATGCAGATCGCCTCGTAACTCATCCCGAGTCAAAAGTTATCGACGCTTTAAGCCGCTGCGGCGCAAGATTCTCAACATAAAACCGAATTGCGTGCATACACTCACGGGTGCGATCATACCAGCACTAATGCACCGGATCCCATCAGAACTCCGAAGTTAAGCGTGGTTGGGCGAGCACGAGAGTAGTACTAGGATGGGTGACCCCCTGGGAAGTCCTCGTGTTGCACCCCCACCCCACCTTTTTGTATTTTATTTTCTCGTCTCACCTCCCGTTTTCTAGTAGTTTTTTCATTCTTTTTTATTTGACGGCGATGAGCATCTAATGCATATCTCAGCGCAAGCACGACGTGCGCCGAGCAATGTGGGGCCGGTCGAATCGATCGAACGAGCTGATTGCACCGATAAACGCGCCGATCGCGCCTAACAGTGGCGGAAGCTGGGCTAAACGGCCTCTTTTCAATGCGAGCGCGGGGTCAATGGGGCTTCGCCTAATTGACACGCCGACGGCGTCTGAAAGAGCTTCGCGTGCGTATGCAGATCGCCTCGTAACTCATCCCGAGTCAAAAGTTATCGACGCTTTAAGCCGCTGCGGCGCAAGATTCTCAACATAAAACCGAATTGCGTGCATAGACTTACGGGTGCGATCATACCAGCACTAATGCACCGGATCCCATCAGAACTCCGAAGTTAAGCGTGCTTGGGCGAGAGTAGTACTAGGATGGGTGACCCCCTGGGAAGTCCTCGTGTTGCACCCCCACCCCACCTTTTTGTATTTTATTTTCTCGTCTCACCTCCCGTTTTCTAGTAGTTTTTTCATTCTTTTTTTTTTTTGACGGCGATGAGCATCTAATGCATATCTCAGCGCGAGCACGACGTGCGCCGAGCAATGTGGGGTCGGTCGGATCGATCGAACGAGCTGATTGCACCGATAAACGCGCCGATCGCGCCTAACAGTGGCGGAAGCTGGGCTAAACGGCCTCTTTTCACTGCGAGCGCGGGGTCAATGGGGCTTCGCCTAATTTACATGCCGACGGCGTCTGAAAGAGCTTCGCGTGCGTATGCAGATCGCCTCGTAACTCATCCCGAGTCAAAAGTTATCGACGCTTTAAACCGCTGCGGCGCAAGATTCTCAACATAAAACCGAATTGTGTGCATAGACTCACGGGTGCGATCATACCAGCACTAATGCACCGGATCCCATCAGAACTCCGAAGTTAAGCGTGCTTGGGCGAGCACGAGAGTAGTACTAGGATGGGTGACCCCCTGGGAAGTCCTCGTGTTGCACCCCCACCCCACCTTTTTGTATTTTATTTTCTCGTCTCACCTCCCGTTTTCTAGTAGTTTTTTCATTCTTTTTTTTTTTTGACGGCGATGAGCATCTAATGCATATCTCAGCGCGAGCACGACGTGCGCCGAGCAATGTGGGGCCGGTCGGATCGATCGAACGAGCTGATTGCACCGATAAACGCGCCGATCGCGCCTAACAGTGGCGGAAGCTGGGCTAAACGGCCTCTTTTCACTGCGAGCGCGGGGTCAATGGGGCTTCGCCTAATTGACACGCCGACGGCGTCTGAAAGAGCTTCGTGTGCGTATGCAGATCGCCTCGTAACTCATCCCGAGTCAAAAGTTATCGACGCTTTAAGCCGCTGCGGCGCAAGATTCTCAACATAAAACCGAATTGCGTGCATAAACTCACGGGTGCGATCATACCAGCACTAATGCACCGGATCCCATCAGAACTCCGAAGTTAAGCGTGCTTGGGCGAGCACGAGAGTAGTACTAGGATGGGTGACCCCCTGGGAAGTCCTCGTGTTGCACCCCCACGCCACCTTTTTGTATTTTATTTTCTCGTCTCACCTCCCGTTTTCTAGTAGTTTTTTCATTCTTTTTTTTTTTGACGGCGATGAGCATCTTATGCATATCTCAGCGCGAGCACGACGTGCGCCGAGCAATGTGGGGCCGGTCGAATCGATCGAACGAGCTGATTGCACCGATAAACGCGTCGATCGCGCCTAACAGTGGCGGAAGCTGGGCTAAACGGCCTCTTTTCACTGCGAGCGCGGGGTCAATGGGGCTTCGCCTACTTGACACGCCGACGGTGTCTGAAAGAGCTTCGCGTGCGTATGCAGATCGCCTCGTAACTCATCCCGACTCAAAAGTTATCGACGCTTTAAGCCGCTGCGGCGCAAGATTCTCAACATAAAACCGAATTGCGTGCATAGACTTACGGGTGCGATCATACCAGCACTAATGCACCGGATCCCATCAGAACTCCGAAGTTAAGCGTGCTTGGGCAAGAGTAGTACTAGGATGGGTGACCCCCTGGGAAGTCCTCGTGTTGCACCCCCACCCCACCTTTTTGTATTTTATTTTTTCGTCTCACCTCCCGTTTTCTAGTAGTTTTTTCATTCTTTTTTTTTTGACGGCGATGAGCATCTAATGCATATCTCAGCGCGAGCACGACGTGCGCCGAGCAATGTGGGGCCGGTCGAATCGATCGAACGAGCTGATTGCACCGATAAACGCGTCGATCGCGCCTAACAGTGGCGGAAGCTGGGCTAAACGGCCTCTTTTCACTGCGAGCGCGGGGTCAATGGGGCTTCGCCTACTTGACACGCCGACGGTGTCTGAAAGAGCTTCGCGTGCGTATGCAGATCGCCTCGTAACTCATCCCGAGTCAAAAGTTATCGACGCTTTAAGCCGCTGCGGCGCAAGATTCTCAACATAAAACCGAATTGCGTGCATACACTCACGGGTGCGATCATACCAGCACTAATGCACCGGATCCCATCAGAACTCCGAAGTTAAGCGTGCTTGGGCGAGCACGAGAGTAGTACTAGGATGGGTGACCCCCTGGGAAGTCCTCGTGTTGCACCCCCACGCCACCTTTTTGTATTTTATTTTCTCGTCTCACCTCCCGTTTTCTAGTAGTTTTTTCATTCTTTTTTTTTTTTGACGGCGATGAGCATCTAATGCATATCTCAGCGCGAGCACGACGTGCGCCGAGCAATGTGGGGCCGGTCGAATCGATCGAACGAGCTGATTGCACCGATAAACGCGTCGATCGCGCCTAACAGTGGCGGAAGCTGGGCTAAACGGCCTCTTTTCACTGCGAGCGCGGGGTCAATGGGGCTTCGCCTACTTGACACGCCGACGGTGTCTGAAAGAGCTTCGCGTGCGTATGCAGATCGCCTCGTAACTCATCCCGAGTCAAAAGTTATCGACGCTTTAAGCCGCTGCGGCGCAAGATTCTCAACATAAAACCGAATTGCGTGCATAAACTCACGGGTGCGATCATACCAGCACTAATGCACCGGATCCCATCAGAACTCCGAAGTTAAGCGTGCTTGGGCGAGCACGAGAGTAGTACTAGGATGGGTGACCCCCTGGGAAGTCCTCGTGTTGCACCCCCACGCCACCTTTTTGTATTTTATTTTCTCGTCTCACCTCCCGTTTTCTAGTAGTTTTTTCATTCTTTTTTTTTTTTTGACGGCGATGAGCATCTAATGCATATCTCAGCGCGAGCACGACGTGCGCCGAGCAATGTGGGGCCGGTCGGATCGATCGAACGAGCTGATTGCACCGATAAACGCGCCGATCGCGCCTAACAGTGGCGGAAGCTGGGCTAAACGGCCTCTTTTCACTGCGAGCGCGGGGTCAATGGGGCTTCGCCTAATTGACACGCCGACGGCGTCTGAAAGAGCTTCGTGTGCGTATGCAGATCGCCTCGTAACTCATCCCGAGTCAAAAGTTATCGACGCTTTAAGCCGCTGCGGCGCAAGATTCTCAACATAAAACCGAATTGCGTGCATAGACTTACGGGTGCGATCATACCAGCACTAATGCACCGGATCCCATCAGAACTCCGAAGTTAAGCGTGCTTGGGCGAGAGTAGTACTAGGATGGGTGACCCTGTGGGAAGTCCTCGTGTTGCACCCCCACCCCACTTTTTTGTATTTTATTTTCTCGTCTCACCTCCCGTTTTGTAGTTGTTTTTTCATTCTTTTTTTTTTTTTTGACGGCGATGAGCATCTAATGCATATCTCAGCGCGAGCACGACATGCGCCGAGCAATGTGGGGCCGGTCGGATCGATCGAACGAGCTGATTGCACCGATAAATGCGCCGATCGCGCCTAACAGTGGCGGAAGCTGGGTTAAACGGCCTCTTTTCACTGCGAGCGCGGGGTCCATGGGGCTTTGCCTAAATGACACGCCGACGGCGTCTGAAAGAGCTTCGCGTGCGTATGCAGATCGCCTCGTAACTCCTCCCGAGTCAAAAGTTATCGACGCTTTAAGCCGCTGCGGCGCAAGATTCTCAACATAAAACCGAATTGCGTGCAGAGACTTACGGGTGCGATCATACCAGCACTAATGCACCGGATCCCATCAGAACTCCGAAGTTAAGCGTGCTTGGGCGAGAGTAGTACTAGGATGGGTGACCCCCTGGGAAGTCCTCGTGTTGCACCCCCACCCCACTTTTTTGTATTTTATTTTCTCGTCTCACCTCCCGTTTTCTAGTAGTTTTTTCATTCTTTTTTTTTTTGACGGCGATGAGCATGTAATGCATATCTCAGCGCGAGCACGACGTGCGCCGAGCAATGTGGGGCCGGTCGAATCGATCGAACGAGCTGATTGCACCGATAAACGCGTCGATCGCGCCTAACAGTGGCGGAAGCTGGGCTAAACGGCCTCTTTTCACTGCGAGCGCGGGGTCAATGGGGCTTCGCCTACTTGACACGCCGACGGTGTCTGAAAGAGCTTCGTGTGCGTATGCAGATCGCCTCGTAACTCATCCCGAGTCAAAAGTTATCGACGCTTTAAGCCGCTGCGGCGCAAGATTCTCAACATAAAACCGAATTGCGTGCATAGACTTACGGGTGCGATCATACCAGCACTAATGCACCGGATCCCATCAGAACTCCGAAGTTAAGCGTGCTTGGGCGAGAGTAGTACTAGGATGGGTGACCCCCTGGGAAGTCCTCGTGTTGCACCCCCACGCCACTTTTTGTATTTATTTTCTCGTCTCACCTCCCGTTTTATAGTAGTTTTTTCATTCTTTTTTTTTTTGACGGCGATGAGCATCTAATGCATATCTCAGCGCGAGCACGACGTGCGCCGAGCAATGTGGGGCCGGTCGAATCGATCGAACGAGCTGATTGCACCGATAAACGCGTCGATCGCGCCTAACAGTGGCGGAAGCTGGGCTAAACGGCCTCTTTTCACTGCGAGCGCGGGGTCAATGGGGCTTCGCCTACTTGACACGCCGACGGTGTCTGAAAGAGCTTCGCGTGCGTATGCAGATCGCCTCGTAACTCATCCCGACTCAAAAGTTATCGACACTTTAAGCCGCTGCGGCGCAAGATTCTCAACATAAAACCGAATTGCGTGCATAGACTTACGGGTGCGATCATACCAGCACTAATGCACCGGATCCCATCAGAACTCCGAAGTTAAGCGTGCTTGGGCAAGAGTAGTACTAGGATGGGTGACCCCCTGGGAATTCCTCGTGTTGCACCCCCACCCCACCTTTTTGTATTTTATTTTCTCGTCTCACCTCCCGTTTTCTAGTAGTTTTTTCATTCTTTTTTTTTTTTGATGGCGATGAGTATCTAATGCATATCTCAGCGCGAGCACGACGTGCACCGAGCAATGTGGGGCCTGGTCGGATCGATCGAACGAGGTGATTGCACCGATAAACGCGCCGATCGCGCCTAACAGTGGCGAAAGCTGGGCTAAACGGCCTCTTTTCACTACGAGCGCGGGGTCAATGGGGCTTCGCCTAATTTACACGCCGACGGCGTTTGAAAGAGCTTCGCGTGCGTATGCAGATCGCCTCGTAACTCATCCCGAGTCAAAAGTTATCGACGCTTTAAGCCGCTGCGGCGCAAGATTCTCAACATAAAACCGAATTGCGTGCATAAACTCACGGGTGCGATCATACCAGCACTAATGCACCGGATCCCATCAGAACTCCGAAGTTAAGCGTGCTTGGGCGAGCACGAGAGTAGTACTAGGATGGGTGACCCCCTGGGAAGTCCTCGTGTTGCACCCCCACGCCACCTTTTTGTATTTTATTTTCTCGTCTCACCTCCCGTTTTCTAGTAGTTTTTTCATTCTTTTTTTTTTTGACGGCGATGAGCATCTAATGCATATCTCAGCGCGAGCACGACGTGCGCCGAGCAATGTGGGGCCGGTCGAATCGATCGAACGAGCTGATTGCACCGATAAACGCGTCGATCGCGCCTAACAGTGGCGGAAGCTGGGCTAAACGGCCTCTTTTCACTGCGAGCGCGGGGTCAATGGGGCTTCGCCTACTTGACACGCCGACGGTGTCTGAAAGAGCTTCGCGTGCGTATGCAGATCACCTCGTAACTCATCCCGACTCAAAAGTTATCGACGCTTTAAGCCGCTGCGGCGCAAGATTCTCAACATAAAACCGAATTGCGTGCATAGACTTACGGGTGCGATCATACCAGCACTAATGCACCGGATCCCATCAGAACTCCGAAGTTAAGCGTGCTTGGGCAAGAGTAGTACTAGGATGGGTGACCCCCTGGGAATTCCTCGTGTTGCACCCCCACCCCACCTTTTTGTATTTTATTTTCTCGTCTCACCTCCCGTTTTCTAGTAGTTTTTTCATTCTTTTTTTTTTTGATGGCGATGAGCATCTAATGCATATCTCAGCGCGAGCACGACGTGCACCGAGCAATGTGGGCCTGGTCGGATCGATCGAACGAGGTGATTGCACCGATAAACGCGCCGATCGCGCCTAACAGTGGCGAAAGCTGGGCTAAACGGCCTCTTTTCACTACGAGCGCGGGGTCAATGGGGCTTCGCCTAATTTACACGCCGACGGCGTTTGAAAGAGCTTCGCGTGCGTATGCAGATCGCCTCGTAACTCATCCCGAGTCAAAAGTTATCGACGCTTTAAGCCGCTGCGGCGCAAGATTCTCAACATAAAACCGAATTGCGTGCATAAACTCACGGGTGCGATCATACCAGCACTAATGCACCGGATCCCATCAGAACTCCGAAGTTAAGCGTGCTTGGGCGAGCACGAGAGTAGTACTAGGATGGGTGACCCCCTGGGAAGTCCTCGTGTTGCACCCCCACCCCACCTTTTTGTATTTTATTTTCTCGTCTCACCTCCCGTTTTCTAGTAGTTTTTTCATTCTTTTTTTTTTTTGACGGCGATGAGCATCTAATGCATATCTCAGCGCGAGCACGACGTGCGCCGAGCAATGTGGGGCCGGTCGAATCGATCGAACGAGCTGATTGCACCGATAAACGCGTCGATCGCGCCTAACAGTGGCGGAAGCTGGGCTAAACGGCCTCTTTTCACTGCGAGCGCGGGGTCAATGGGGCTTCGCCTACTTGACACGCCGACGGTGTCTGAACGAGCTTCGCGTGCGTATGCAGATCGCCTCGTAACTCATCCCGACTCAAAAGTTATCAACGCTTTAAGCCGCTGCGGCGCAAGATTCTCAACATAAAACCGAATTGCGTGCATAGACTTACGGGTGCGATCATACCAGCACTAATGCACCGGATCCCATCAGAACTCCGAAGTTAAGCGTGCTTGGGCGAGCACGAGAGTAGTACTAGGATGGGTGACCCCCTGGGAAGTCCTCGTGTTGCACCCCCACCCCACCTTTTTGTATTTTATTTTCTCGTCTCACCTCCCGTTTTCTAGTAGTTTTTTCATTCTTTTTTTTTTGACAGCGATGAGCATCTAATGCATATCTCAGCGCGAGCACGACGTGCGCCGAGCAATGTGGGGCCGGTCGAATCGATCGAACGAGCTGATTGCACCGATAAACCGCCGATCGCGCTTAACAGTGGCGGAAGCTGGGCTAAACGGCCTCTTTTCACTGCGAGCGCGGGGTCAATGGGGCTTCGCCTACTTGACACGCCGACGGTGTCTGAAGGAGCTTCACGTGCGTATGCAGATCGCCTCCTAACTCATCCCGAGTCAAAAGTTATCGACGCTTTAAGCCGCTGCGGCGCAAGATTTTCAACATAAAACCGAATTGCGTGCATAGACTCACGGGTGCGATCATACCAGCACTAATGCACCGGATCCCATCAGAACTCCGAAGTTAAGCGTGCTTGGGCGAGAGTAGTACTAGGATGGGTGACCCCCTGGGAAGTCCTCGTGTTGCACCCCCACCCCACCTTTTTGTATTTTATTTTCTCGTCTCACCTCCCGTTTTCTAGTAGTTTTTTCATTCTTTTTTTTTTCTTGACGGCGATGAGCATCTAATGCATATCTCAGCGCGAGCACGACGTGCGCCGAGCAATGTGGGGCCGGTCGGATCGATCGAACGAGCTGATTGCACCGATAAACGCGCCGATCGCGCCTAACAGTGGCGGAAGCTGGGCTAAACGGCCTCTTTTCACTGCGAGCGCGGGGTCAATGGGGCTTCGCCTAATTGACACGCCGACGGCGCCTGAAAGAGCTTCGCGTGCGTATGCAGATCGCCTCGTAACTCATCCCGAGTCAAAAGTTATCGACGCTTTAAGCCGCTGCGGCGCAAGATTCTCAACATAAAACCGAATTGCGTGCATAGACTTACGGGTGCGATCATACCAGCACTAATGCACCGGATCCCATCAGAACTCCGAAGTTAAGCGTGCTTGGGCGAGAGTAGTACTAGGATGGGTGACCCCCTGGGAAGTCCTCGTGTTGCACCCCCACCCCACCTTTTTGTATTTTATTTTCTCGTCTCACCTCCCGTTTTCTAGTAGTTTTTTCATTCTTTTTTTTTTTTCTTGCCGGCGATGAGCATCTAATGCATATCTCAGCGCGAGCACGAAGTGCGCCGAGCCATGTGGGGCCCGTCGGATCGATCGAACGAGCTGATTGGACCGGTTAACGCGCCGATCGCGCCTTACAGTGGCGGAAGCTGGGCTAAACGGCCTCTTTTCAATGCGAGCGCGGGGTCAATGGGGCTTCGCCTACTTGACACGCCGACGGCGTCTGAAGGAGCTTCGCGTGCGTATGCAGATCGCCTCGTAACTCATCCCGAGTCAAAAGTTATCGACGCTTTAAGCCGCTGCGGCGCAAGATTCTCAACATAAAACCGAATTGCGTGCATAGACTCACGGGTGCGATCATACCAGCACTAATGCACCGGATCCCATCAGAACTCCGAAGTTAAGCGTGCTTGGGCGAGCACGAGAGTAGTACTAGGATGGGTGACCCCCTGGGAAGTCCTCGTGTTGCACCCCCACCCCACCTTTTTGTATTTTATTTTCTCGTCTCACCTCCCGTTTTCTAGTAGTTTTTTCATTCTTTTTTTTTTGACAGCGATGAGCATCTAATGCATATCTCAGCGCGAGCACGACGTGCGCCGAGCAATGTGGGGCCGGTCGAATCGATCGAACGAGCTGATTGCACCGATAAACCGCCGATCGCGCTTAACAGTGGCGGAAGCTGGGCTAAACGGCCTCTTTTCACTGCGAGCGCGGGGTCAATGGGGCTTCGCCTACTTGACACGCCGACGGTGTCTGAAGGAGCTTCACGTGCGTATGCAGATCGCCTCCTAACTCATCCCGAGTCAAAAGTTATCGACGCTTTAAGCCGCTGCGGGCGCAAGATTCTCAACATAAAACCGAATTGCGTGCATAGACTTACGGGTGCGATCATACCAGCACTAATGCACCGGATCCCATCAGAACTCCGAAGTTAAAGCGTGCTTGGGCGAGAGTAGTACTAGGATGGGTGACCCCCTGGGAAGTCCTCGTGTTGCACCCCCACCCCACCTTTTTGTATTTTATTTTCTCGTCTCACCTCCCGTTTTCTAGTAGTTTTTTCATTCTTTTTTTTTTCTTGACGGCGATGAGCATCTAATGCATATCTCAGCGCGAGCACGACGTGCGCCGAGCAATGTGGGGCCGGTCGGATCGATCGAACGAGCTGATTGCACCGATAAACGCGCCGATCGCGCCTAACAGTGGCGGAAGCTGGGCTAAACGGCCTCTTTTCACTGCGAGCGCGGGGTCAATGGGGCTTCGCCTAATTGACACGCCGACGGCGCCTGAAAGAGCTTCGCGTGCGTATGCAGATCGCCTCGTAACTCATCCCGAGTCAAAAGTTATCGACGCTTTAAGCCGCTGCGGCGCAAGATTCTCAACATAAAACCGAATTGCGTGCATAGACTTACGGGTGCGATCATACCAGCACTAATGCACCGGATCCCATCAGAACTCCGAAGTTAAGCGTGCTTGGGCGAGAGTAGTACTAGGATGGGTGACCCCCTGGGAAGTCCTCGTGTTGCACCCCCACCCCAGCTTTTTGTATTTTATTTTCTCGTCTCACCTCCCGTTTTCTAGTAGTTTCTTCATTCTTTTTTTTTTCTTGACGGCGATGAGCATCTAATGCATATCTCAGCGCGAGCACGACGTGCGCCGAGCAATGTGGGGCCGGTCGGATCGATCGAACGAGCTGATTGCACCGATAAACGCGCCGATCGCGCCTAACAGTGGCGGAAGCTGGGCTAAACGGCCTCTTTTCACTGCGAGCGCGGGGTCAATGGGGCTTCGCCTAAGTGACACGCCGACGCCGCAAGAAAGATCTTGGCGTGCGTATGCAGATCGCCTCGTAACTCATCCCGAGTCAAAAGTTATCGACGCTTTAAGCCGCTGCGGCGCAAGATTCTCAACATAAAACCGAATTGCGTGCATAGACTTACGGGTGCGATCATACCAGCACTAATGCACCGGATCCCATCAGAACTCCGAAGTTAAGCGTGCTTGGGCGAGAGTAGTACTAGGATGGGTGACCCCCTGGGAAGTCCTCGTGTTGCACCCCCACCCCACCTTTTTGTATTTTATTTTCTCGTCTCACCTCCCGTTTTCTAGTAGTTTTTTCATTCTTTTTTTTTTCTTGACGGCGATGAGCATCTAATGCATATCTCAGCGCGAGCACGACGTGCGCCGAGCAATGTGGGGCCGGTCGGATCGATCGAACGAGCTGATTGCACCGATAAACGCGCCGATCGCGCCTAACAGTGGCGGAAGCTGGGCTAAACGGCCTCTTTTCACTGCGAGCGCGGGGTCAATGGGGCTTCGCCTAATTGACACGCCGACGGCGTCTGAAAGAGCTTCGCGTGCGTATGCAGATCGCCTCGTAACTCATCCCGAGTCAAAAGTTATCGACGCTTTAAGCCGCTGCGGCGCAAGATTCTCAACATAAAACCGAATTGCGTGCATACACTCACGGGTGCGATCATACCAGCACTAATGCACCGGATCCCATCAGAACTCCGAAGTTAAGCGTGCTTGGGCGAGCACGAGAGTAGTACTAGGATGGGTGACCCCCTGGGAAGTCCTCGTGTTGCACCCCCACCCCACCTTTTTGTATTTTATTTTCTCGTCTCACCTCCCGTTTTCTAGTAGTTTTTTCATTCTTTTTTTTTTGACGGCGATGAGCATCTAATGCATATCTCAGCGCGAGCACGACGTGCGCCGAGCAATGTGGGGCCGGTCGAATCGATCGAACGAGCTGATTGCACCGATAAACGCGCCGATCGCGCCTAACAGTGGCGGAAGCTGGGCTAAACGGCCTCTTTTCACTGCGAGCGCGGGGTCAATGGGGCTTCGCCTACTTGACACGCCGACGGTGACTGAAGGAGCTTCGCGTGCGTATGCAGATCGCCTCCTAACTCATCCCGAGTCAAAAGTTATCGACGCTTTAAGCCGCTGCGGCGCAAGATTCTCAACATAAAACCGAATTGCGTGCATAGACTCACGGGTGCAATCATACCAGCACTAATGCACCGGATCCCATCAGAACTCCGAAGTTAAGCGTGCTTGGGCGAGAGTAGTACTAGGATGGGTGACCCCCTGGGAAGTCCTCGTGTTGCACCCCCACCCCACTTTTTTGTATTTTATTTTCTCGTCTCACCTCCCGTTTTGTAGTTGTTTTTTCATTCTTTTTTTTTTTTGACGGCGATGAGCATCTAATGCATATCTCAGCGCGAGCACGACGTGCGCCGAGCAATGTGGGGCCGGTCGGATCGATCGAACGAGCTGATTGCACCGATAAATGCGCCGATCGCGCCTAACAGTGGCGGAAGCTGGGTTAAACGGCCTCTTTTCACTGCGAGCGCAGGGTCCATGGGGCTTCGCCTAATTGACACGCCGACGGCGTCTGAAAGAATTTCGCGTGCGTATGCAGATCGCCTCGTAACTCCTCCCGAGTCAAAAGTTATCGACGCTTTAAGCCGCTGCGGCGCAAGATTCTCAACATAAAACCGAATTGCGTGCATAGACTCACGGGTGCGATCATACCAGCACTAATGCACCGGATCCCATCAGAACTCCGAAGTTAAGCGTGCTTGGGCGAGCACGAGAGTAGTACTAGGATGGGTGACCCCCTGGGAAGTCCTCGTGTTGCACCCCCACCCCACCTTTTTGTATTTTATTTTCTCGTCTCACCTCCCGTTTTCTAGTAGTTTTTTCATTCTTTTTTTTTTGACAGCGATGAGCATCTAATGCATATCTCAGCGCGAGCACGACGTGCGCCGAGCAATGTGGGGCCGGTCGAATCGATCGAACGAGCTGATTGCACCGATAAACCGCCGATCGCGCTTAACAGTGGCGGAAGCTGGGCTAAACGGCCTCTTTTCACTGCGAGCGCGGGGTCAATGGGGCTTCGCCTACTTGACACGCCGACGGTGTCTGAAGGAGCTTCACGTGCGTATGCAGATCGCCTCCTAACTCATCCCGAGTCAAAAGTTATCGACGCTTTAAGCCGCTGCGGCGCAAGATTTTCAACATAAAACCGAATTGCGTGCATAGACTCACGGGTGCGATCATACCAGCACTAATGCACCGGATCCCATCAGAACTCCGAAGTTAAGCGTGCTGGGCGAGAGTAGTACTAGGATGGGTGTCCCCCTGGGAAGTCCTCGTGTTGCTCCCCCACCCCACCTTTTTGTATTTTATTTTCTCGTCTCGCCTCCCGTTTTCTAGTAGTTTTTTCATTCTTTTTTTTTTCTTGACGGCGATGAGCATCTAATGCATATCTCAGCGCGAGCACGACGTGCGCCGAGCAATGTGGGGCCGGTCGAATCGATCGAACGAGCTGATTGCACCGATAAACCGCCGATCGCGCTTAACAGTGGCGGAAGCTGGGCTAAACGGCCTCTTTTCACTGCGAGCGCGGGGTCAATGGGGCTTCGCCTAATTTACACGCCGACGGCGTCTAAAAGAGCTTCGCGTGCGTATGCAGATCGCCTCGTAACTCATCCCGAGTCAAAAGTTATCGACGCTTTAAGCCGCTGCGGCGCAAGATTCTCAACATAAAACCGAATTGCGTGCATAGACTTACGGGTGCGATCATACCAGCACTAATGCACCGGATCCCATCAGAACTCCGAAGTTAAGCGTGCTTGGGCGAGAGTTATTCTTGGATGGGTGCCCCCCAGGGAAGTCCTTGCGTTCCCCCCCCCCCCCCCCGTTTTGTAATTTATTTTCTCCGCCCCCCCTCTGGTTTATAGTAGTTTTTTCATTCTTTTTTTTTTTTTTGACGGCGATGAGCATCTAATGCATATCTCAGCGCGAGCACGACGTGCGCCGAGCAATGTGGGGCCGGTCGGATCGATCGAACGAGCTGATTGCACCGATAAACGCGCCTAACAGTGGCGGAAGCTGGGCTAAACGGCCTCTTTTCACTGCGAGCGCGGGGTCAATGGGGCTTCGCCTAATTGACACGCCGACGGCGTCTGAAAGAGCTTCGCGTGCGTATGCAGATCGCCTCGTAACTCATCCCGAGTCAAAAGTTATCGACGCTTTAAGCCGCTGCGGCGCAAGATTCTCAACATAAAACCGAATTGCGTGCATAGACTTACGGGTGCGATCATACCAGCACTAATGCACCGGATCCCATCAGAACTCCGAAGTTAAGCGTGCTTGGGCGAGAGTAGTACTAGGATGGGTGACCCCCTGGGAAGTCCTCGTGTTGCACCCCCACCCCACTTTTTTGTATTTTATTTTCTCGTCTCACCTCCCGTTTTCTAGTAGTTTTTTCATTCTTTTTTTTCTTGACGGCGATGAGCATCTAATGCATATCTCAGCGCGAGCACGACGTGCGCCGAGCAATGTGGGGCCGGTCGGATCGATCGAACGAGCTGATTGCACCGATAAACGCGCCGATCGCGCCTAACAGTGGCGGAAGCTGGGCTAAACGGCCTCTTTTCACTGCGAGCGCGGGGTCAATGGGGCTTCGCCTAATTGACACGCCGACGGCGCCTGAAAGAGCTTCGCGTGCGTATGCAGATCGCCTCGTAACTCATCCCGAGTCAAAAGTTATCGACGCTTTAAGCCGCTGCGGCGCAAGATTCTCAACATAAAACCGAATTGCGTGCATAGACTCACGGGTGCGATCATACCAGCACTAATGCACCGGATCCCATCAGAACTCCGAAGTTAAGCGTGCTTGGGCGAGAGTAGTACTAGGATGGGTGACCCCCTGGGAAGTCCTCGTGGGGGTGATTAACAGTGTCTCTGACAGTTAAATAACTGTTGGAGACATCAATTTAGAAACCAGACAGTAATTTAGCAGCAAGTACAGTAATATTAATTAAAACATTTTTTAGAAAAAAAAAAAGTCAATTAACATTTAAATTACTGTCTTCGACAGTTAAATAACTGCTGGAGACAGTAATTTAGTAGCCAATACAGTAATATTAATTATAATTTTTTTTTAAGAATAAACAAAATTATTAAAAAAAAAAAAAAAAAAAAAAAAGAATTCAACGCCGCAGATCCGGCGGAACGGCAGTTGACCGGTCGGAAAAAAAATTCAGGAAAAAAAAAAGTTCAAAAAAAAAAAAAAGTCAACACCGGAGACCGGCGGTCTCCGGCGATTAACGCCGGTCAACGGCGGCGACCGACGGTCTCTGGTGGTGGCGGGTCAAAATTGGAGCCTAAATTGAAATTAGGATTAAAATTGGTTAATTGATGAAATTGGGGTGTAAATCATAAAATTGGAGTTGGATTTGATTTCAATGAATTGGGGTAATTTTGGTATATATAAGGGGATTTTTCTTATTTGTAAATAAGTTTAAATGAGCTGGATTTATTAGAAAGACAAAAAAGTTGAATGTCCATCTTTTAATTAAGTGCCCTTGTCATGGACCTATTTGTCATTTGGCCTTTAGTGAATATAAAAATGAACCTGCACATGGGAGGAAGATGCAAATCACAGCATCATTTACCAACCTATTTTTCTAAACAATTATCTTTCATTTTAAATTCCAATCATTAAGGCCGTGGGTGTACGAACCCATATCGCAACCGCTCGCTTACACGTAAAAACACACACACCCACATTGGTGCGTGTCGATAAATAACAAAAAAAAAAAAAAAACACCCGTTTACACATTTTACCGGGTGTAGCATAGAGAAAACGAGGACTTGAATGAATCATCGACATTAATAAATGTAATTTCGTAAATAAGACGACCTCTAAATGTTGTACCTCTATCTAATTCCGAAAAGTTAGGGCTTATTTTATAATTAAAGGAAAATGGGCGGAAAGAATGGGTGCATGAAGCAATATTTTAAAAATTATTGGGATAATATAATAATAAAAAGGGCTTATCAGGGGTGGAAACATAATTACCCTAAAATGTTAGGGCTTATTTTATAATCAAAGGAAAATGGGGTGAAAATGGGTGCAACAAGCAATATTTTACAAATTGACTGGTGTATAATATAATAATAAAAAGGGCTTATCAGGGGTGGAAATGTAATTATCCGAAAATGTTTGGGCTGATTTTATAATTAAAGGAAAATAGGAGGAAAGCATGGGTGCAGCAACAATATTTTAAAAAATAGTGGGGAGAATCTAATTAAAAAAAAGGGCTTATCAGGGATGGAAATCTAATTACCCGAAAATGTTAAGGTTGATTTTATAATTAAAGTAAAATGGGAGGAAAGATTGGGTACAACAAGCCATATTTTAAAAATTGACTAGTGTATAATATAATAATAAAAATAGCTTATGAGGGGTGGAAATGTAATTATCCGAAAATACTAGGGATGATTTTATAATTAAAGGAAAATGGGATGAAATAATGGGAATGGGAGAAAAAAAAATGGGTGCAACAAGCAATAATTTATAAATTGACAGGTGTATAACATAATAATAATAAAAAAAAAAGGCTTGCAAACGGTGGTAATCTAATTACCCGAAAATGTTAGGGCTGATTTTATAATTAAAGGAAAATGGGAGGAAAGAATGGGTACAACGAGCCATATTTTAAAAATTGACTGGTGTATAATATAATAATAAAAATAGCTTATGAGGGGTGGAAATGTAATTATCTGAAAATGTTAGGGATGATTTTATAATTAAAGGAAAATGGGAGGAAATAATGGGAATGGGAGAAAAAAATTGGGTGCAACAAGCAATAATATAACATAATAAAAAAGGGCTTGCAAATGGTGGTAATCTAATTATCACCGTTAGGGCTGATTTTATCATTAAAGGAAAACGGGCGAAAAGAATGGGTGCATCAAGCAATATTTTAAAAATTATTGGGATAGTATAATAAGAAGAAGGGCTTATCAGGGGTGGAAATGTAATTACCCTAAAATGTTAGGACTGATTTTGTAATTAAAGGAAAATGGGGGAAAGAATGGGTGCACCAAGCAATATTTTAAAAATTACCGGAGGATTATATAATAATAAAAAGGGAGGGGAAGTAATGTAATTATCCGAAAATGTTAGGCCTGATTTTATAATTAAAGGAAAATGGAAGGAAAGAACGGATGCAGCAATCAATATTTTAAAAATTACTTAGGGCTAATATAATAATAAAAAGGGCTTGCAAGGGGTGGAAATGTAATTATCCGAAAATGTTACGGGTGGTTTTATAATTAAAGGAAAATGGGAGGAAGGAATGGGTGCAACAAGCAATATTTTAAAAATTGATAGGTGTATAATACAATAATAAAAAAAGCCTTACAAGGGGCGGTAATGTGATTATCCGATAATGTTAGGGCTGATTTTATAATTAAAGAAAAATGGGAGGAAAGAATGGGTGCAACAAGCAACATTATAAAAATTACTGCGGGATAATATAATAATAAAAAGGGCTTATCAGAGGTGGAAGTATAATTACCCAAAAATGTTAGGGCTGATTTATGGTTGGTTTGAACCATAAATCCTCATTGACATTCATAATATTTTATATCTCAGGGTCGTAATTGATGTCTAACTTAGTAATACACATTACACACACACACACACACACATATATATACACATAAAAATATAGTTTGTAGTAGTGGGGTAGCAAGTTATTTATATAATATTGTTTGATAATCTAATGGATTAAAATTAGCAGTTGAAGCTATAAGAAAACTATTTTATGAAATCGTAAATAATATATGAAGGGCTTGAGGCTTACAAATTGTGAAATATCAATGTACGCGTGAAAATCGTGAAGGAGCTCTTTCTTGCTGACACCTCAAACAAAATTCCCTTCTCAGAAATACGAGGCTTTGAAATGTTCTCACGGTTTTCCTGTATAAAGACAACCAAAAGAATTAAAGCAATGTGTCCTGGAAAGAAAATCATAAAATGATACTATCATCACTTTTCCAATATAACAAAGGTAAATACGGAATAAATAACTTCGGTATGGGCGTACAAATAAAGAGCTACGAGAATGGCAAACCAATTTATATTCGACGGAAATATATCTACAAATAAATTTTGGATTATCACCTTTGGATGGAGTCTACAAGTATTTGTACCATGCCTAACAGTTTTAGCGCCTATTCATAATATCGTTTTATTTTATTTTTGCATTGCACATAAATGCAATATCGGTACATGTTTCGTTTGAGGTTGTCTGGATTTTTGGTTACTTGTGAGGGTGTAAATTTTACATACTATGAACTGTGATATATGTAATATTACAAACTCATTACGGAAACAATATATGGTATGCCTTGTGCAATCTTTGCTAGTCTAATTTACTACTATCTAACTCCCTGAGATTTTAATGAAGCATTTTATAATTGAAGAAATTATTATTCAATATGTTTTCAAATTTCTATTGAGTTCTAGAAATTGTTAGGGTTGTGCATGGATCGGTTTTAACCACCAATCAACCCATTTTCGACCCATAATTTGTGATGGATAATCAACTATCAACCGACCCATTTAAGTTGGGTCGATAATGCCAACCAACCCATGTATAGTTGGGTCGATAATGGTTTCTAATATGCTAAAAAGTTGGTTTGTCGGGTAATATCGGCCAACCAACTTTATTTATTAATTTATTATTTATTAATTATAATTAAAATGTTTAATATTTTTAATTTCAAAATTCTATTTTATATCACATTTATTAAATTGTCTAATATTGACCAAAATCCTAAAAGCAATAAATCTAACATAATTATCTAATTTGAACTATTTTAATTTAGGGTAAATTACAAATACCCCCCTGAGGTATGGTTAAATTACAAAAAAACCCCTCTTGTTTGGATAATTACATCTACCCCCCTCAACTATGATTTTTTCTTACCTTTATGGTGCCAAATTCAACATAGTCATCTAGATTCCGTGAAATATGCTCTAGTTTGTACTCTTTGTGTAAAAAATACAGTTTTCGATGCACCACAAACTGATATATACAAGCTAAAAATCACATATTATGGTCATCTTGCTTCATAATGTAGAGTTTGAATGGGATAAAACGGGTACAAAAGTGATAATATTCCATATAATCTCGAAGATTCCACTAAATTTGATGAGTTGATGGGGGTGGTTGTAATTATCCAAACAAGAGGGGTGTTTTTGTAATTTGGTCATACCTCAGGGGGTGTTTGTAATTTACCCTTTAATTTAAGACATATAGCCTAAATATTTAAACGATTATTATTTGTTGAACTATATATGTTTAATTACAATATATATGCCCGTAATGTTTTGAACCTTTTATTTGAATATTGTTAAACTAATCACATTTAATTTATAAATGATAAAGCGTTCTAACAACTATAATAAAATATTAAAATAAATTAAAAAAAAATATATTTAGATTGATGACCCATCAACCAAACCACCAACCGACCCACTAAATTGGTTTTCAACCATCACCCAACCCATGTAAATTGGGTCGATAACGGTTTCCAATATTTATCAAAGTTGGTTGGATGGGTTGGGTTGGTTTATGGCTGGTTTTTAACCAAACCAACCAACGGTCAGCCCTACAAATCGTATCTAAGTTTAATTTGATTAGCAATCGCGGGTCGAGTTCAAAAGAAATCTCCACAGTCCGACTTTGTAAAAATACTTAACTACAGTCGAGTTGAACTCTATATATGCCGAATGAGATCTTATCTTCAAATTTGATGATAAAAAAAAATATACGAACTTTTAATCATCAATCTTGAATTGAGTACCGAATAGTTCAATTTGACTTTCAACATAATTATAAGTTTACGTAAACACGAACTTTTTCGAAATCTGATTAATGTCGATTGAATCAAAAAATCAAGAGATGCAAACGCATGGACGTCAGAGATCCTTGGAGCAGAAAATAAAATAAGATGGGAGAAGTAGGTCAAATTTTATAATTTATAATTAGTAGGAAAAAGATTAACCAAACAAATATTCTTGATATTTTATTTATAAATAAATAAATAAATAAGGCACGTTAGGAGGACTTGAATGAAGCAAGTCATTCAAGTTCGTTTACACATTTTACCGGGTGTAGCATAGAGAAAACGAGGACTTGAATGAAGCATCGACATTAATAAATGTAATTTCGTAAATAAGACGACCTCTAGATGTTGTACCTCTATCTGGTGGACCCGAAAAAAGAAGTGCTTGCTGGAGCTGGAAAAACATTGTTCAGCAAAAGCAAAAGCAAAAAAGATCTGCTCTTAAGTATCTAAATTTTCCATGTTCGATGTTTCAGACAAATGGAAATCTAATTTTACGATACAATGTACGAAAGAAACTATGATTTGACAAAGCGATAATTATAACAAAAATTTACTCGTTGAGTTGTGAGTTATTACAATATATAAATTATATATTAAAAAAAAAGGGATTGTTAATTGCAGAGCATTCTTTTGCACAACAATGGTTAGTTGCATAATGGTAATCAATCTACTACCTCCACCTTTTGTTGTGTCCCGATCCAATTTGATACTCACCACCCGAAACTAATGCAATGATCGAACCTGAACCACATCCAACAAAACGAAGTATTAACAAAGTACAATCTTTAAAACACGGAGCCTCTTTCCTCCGAGATCCTTAAAAACCTGCGATGGCAGCGTGTAATATTAAAAATGAATGCTAGCAAAAAAAAACAATATTGAAGAATCAAATAGGGGATATAAAATACGGCAAGAAATGTTGAGAACGGAAAATATTTATATCGTTGACTCCAATGTAGTTGAAATCGAGATCTAAATCGTAAAATCGTAAGACTTTAAGATTTTAGACACTGAAAAGGAGTAAGATCGCACTAAAATCGCAGGTGTAAAATCGTGTGAAATCGCGTTCAATATCGTTAAAATCGTTAAAAACGCGATTTTAGTGCGATGATTTTGCTTTTTGTCAACAATTGGGCTGAAATTTTGGATTTTGGCCTCATAAATTCAGTTTTTTAACTAAATTTTTTTAGCCAATTACCAAATAATCCAGAATATATAAAGCTCAACCCTGCCCTAAAATAACAATCTATCACGACGAGAAGAAAATACTTCTCTTCTGCTAAAAAAACATCCAGCGGTTGTGAGTGTCAGTTTCAGTTATCTTATGTTAGACTATGTTTAATTAATGTTGGAATGTTTTATATTTTTTAGGACATTTTATGTATATTATGACTTATTTTATTTGTGTTACGGGTGTTTTCTAAGTAGTAAGTACTAAATATATTTATTTTACAATACATGTAAAATTGTAAATCTTACAATTTTACGATCCGATTTTACGTTTCCGATTTTACTACCCCTCTCCGATTTCACTTAAAATCTCGATTTTGACTGCCTTGGTTGACTCATCATTGGCTAAAATTGATTTTAAACCACCGTTAAAAAGTAAGGCAGTGTAAAATTAATGGAACAACATTGAAAAAGTACATTAATCGTGATTAGTAAGACTCGTTGACAAGCTACAAAAGAACCAAGTACCTGTGTAGTTTACGCTCAACTAAGTTTGCAGACCTTCTCCATCTACATTTTTCGTTTTTCTAGTGGTACTGGATCGAATGAAAATTAATTCAGTACGTTGGTCAAATGCAAATAGCATGCAATACAGTTTAGATAGATAAAGTTGGCAAAAAGTAAGTACCTATCGGATTGAGTCCATTTGTCCAAATTTTTATTCATCCATCGAGCGCATCCAGTACGGTCATCGGCAATTGATCCCACTATGTGAAGTATATCTTCGTCGAAGCTAGAACAAGAATGCCGGAAAGCGAGTTCACAAAAACTATTAACATATTATCATTTTTAAAAACCTGAAATTAACTAACAATGTCGGAATTCAAAGTGTAGGGCTCGATAATATCAGTTCATTGTCCGGGCATAAGATCAATCATGTATACAAAAGGGAAAGCTATTTCACCTCTTCACGACGAAGCGTAGAATAGTCCCGACTTTGATCTTATGTTTCTTATCAGATTTACTGACGTATTCTTCCTTCCCACTTTTCTGCAACCAAATGACCAGACACAAAACAAACACTGATTAAAAACTTCTCAAACCTCGATTATACACGACGAATCATTTTCAAGATCGACAAACACTTACAATTTTATGCTTGAATTCGTCACGAATGTCTTCGTCTCCGATAAAAACAGAAGAAAACCCAAGAACCACAGCATGAATTGACTGTGGAGTAATTTTAACCACCTCTCCCTCTGCCATGTAAATGGGGAAAATCAATAAATTTCAAAAAAAAAATCGATATTAAAAAATAATTAAAAAAAAAAAATACCAAGGAGCATGTTAGGCTTGGGATTGAAGAGCAACAATCTAGCTTTCAAACTAACGCCAAAATGAGGATGAATTCCAGGTAAAACTTTTCCCAAGTTACTACGAATATTCGGATCATAAGCTAACACAACTCCTCCAAAAGTTTCACTGTACCTATAAGAATGAATAAAAAGACGCAATTTTTGGAATTATCCATTATTACCATGGAATCAAACACAATAGCGTACGAACGAACGAACGAATTGTTAAATGTCCAAAAAAACTTACGTGAAGAGCAGAGAGCTGAGCTCGCTGAATATGGCTTCGCTCGCGGATTTAGCCTTCGACGGGTGCAAATGCACGACCAAATTTGCCTCGCATTCTTTCAAACCCTCCATCAATTTCCAAAATGAACAGAAATTCTAGGGTTTTCCCTTGTTGTGTTCAATTCGAGCTCGAGATTTGGGGTTTTAGGGCTGCAATTGGAAAATGATGAAACCCGTCAAAAACCCTAATTTTGTTTCAGTTTGCTACTGGGTTTGGGTCAATATATTGTGCCCAATTCAGATTTTCAATAAACAAATATATGGACTTGGCCCCATCAATCGATTATTATTTGGTGTTGAAATATATATATATATATATATATATATATATATATATATATATATATTGTGCGCATTCGTTTTTCACCTTCACTAAGTGTTTTACATTTGGGGAAATTAGCTCCTCCTTTCTTAGAAATATTATTTATAGCTAAAAAGGAGCCCAAAAATTCAAAATAAACTCAATAAATTTCTTATTCTAAATTTAAATCCTTAATTTTAAATTCATGACCCCCTGTAAAGTTTATTACATGATTTAGATATTAAAAAAAGCGTCGAAATTTGTGAAAATTATCGAATTCATAACACTAGTTGTTTCCACAAATACCAAAAAGCTGGACAAGGAAGAGGTTTATATGAGACTGGAGAGTAGACGACAATTACCAAACGAAATAATTCGGTTTTGGATACATTGGAAAAAGGAAAATCAAGACTTGGCTGTTTTTAACAATGCCCAATTAATTTACCAGATATGTCGATGGTTCAACTAACGACCAACAACGCCAAATACTTTTCGTTTTAACCAATTGCGAAATTGGAAAAACCCCCAAATTTTAACCCATTTCTTGAAACCTTTATTAATTAAACTCAACCCTAAATTTCAGATTCGTGGATTTAGTGAACCGTGACTCCCAGTTAGATAAATTTCAATAAATCGAATCAACATTCAAGAATCACTATCATCAAACCAATCATCAATACATACATAAACACAGACAGACTAGATAAATTATTACACACAATATATATTAAATTGCGAAGCTGGAAGTGAAACATCGTACCTTTTTTCTCTGATCGGACTGCATATTTTATCCAAAAAGCATCTAAGAGACGAATCTATACTAAAACTCAGCAAGATTCGATCACCCACCAAAAACCCCCAAATTTTTAATTGGATTGGAAAATGAAGTGGACTTCAGAAATATAAATAAAATAAAATAAAATAAAAAAGACAAAATTGTGAAGAAATCCCAGATGATATTTTATTTGAGGGAAAAGGGCGGTGGCGGTGGCTGGCGGTTGTGTGAGAGAAAGTGAGGGCGGAGACGGTGGAAGGTTTTGAGGGTTTAGGCTGCTTTTGAATTTGGCATTAATTCTTTTTTATTTATGTTTTTTTTTTCTTTTTTCGGTATTCTATGTCTAAATAAACAACGGGAAATTAGTGATAACCCATAGTTTCGAAAATATATATGATGAGCCCAATAAATATATCTACCCTAGTTGAAAACTCAAATTTTGAACTTAATTAGTGAGACCCTTAGACATCTTAAAGTACATGTTTTACCCTTTTTATTTTAATTCGATACATAAAACTCTCCTAGCCCCAGCCTTCCACACGTATCAGTCCACCCGTTACAACTTCATTAATGCAGCTCCGCCACCGCCTTGATAAAAAACACACTGATTTGTTTTTTTGTTAATTTTTAATTAATGCGCTCAATTCATTAATGGAAGTTTTTCGTCTGCTGTATTTGATTTGCGTTGGTTTGCTACTGGGTGTGTGTTTTGGCGCGGATCCCTTCACCAACTTCGAATTGGATATCTCTTACATCACTGCTTCTCCTCTTGGTGTTCCTCAACACGTGAAATAATTATTTCTTCATTTTTCCAATTTTTCAATTTTCATCAGTTCACTGTGTGTTTGTGTGTGTGTTTTTTGTTTTTGTTTTGGTTATTGGTGAAGTTAGGATTTATCGAACTTGATTCTGTTTTTGATTTGTGCAGATTTGTGACTTCTCAAATTTGTAAATTTATTTTTGATTATGGATAAACTATAGCAATAAATTCTATATAGATTTTATTCTATTCCGTTTCGGTTTCGATTTCGATTACGATTTACATTAATTATACAGTTCTCATATCTGGTGTTATTCCAAACTAGTATTTTTCTTTGTTCCTTGTTATTTGATAATTCATTTTTATTTATTTATTTAATATTTGTATCAAATTATAATTATACAATTTTCATTGGCATTATGCGATAATTGATGAAGCACAAAGACTTAAAAACCCCTCCAGTGTATGTTTACTGATCATACATTTATCTAATTCTAGAATCTGTTTGATGGCCTTATCTTAGTTGTCAATCCTCACACACATTAGAAAGTTAGTAGACATTTTGAACTGTGTAAGTCTTTTGCACAATGGTCATTGGTTAACTGCCATCTCACTATACCTCTCTCTCACACCGTATTAATCTTGATGTATCTTAACTGGAATTAAATTATTTTTCGTTTCTTGTGGGGTTTCTGTCTATTAAGAATTTAGGATACATTAACTAGGCAATCACGTTTCCTCTCTAACAGATGCATGATTATATGATCATACAGTTCTAATCTGAAGGCGAACATATGATATAGTAGTTGGGCTGGATTATTATTATGATTATACATGACTACATATATGACTGTATATGACTATATGTATCTGCATACAATTCTATGCAGATTTTATTCTATTCTGTTGCCGTTTCGATTTCGATTTACATTAATTTGCTCTGTACATACAATTCTCATATCTGGTGTTCTATCAAACTAGTATTTTTCTTTGTTACTTGTTATTTGATAATTCATTTTTATTTATTCATTTAATATTTGCATCAGATTATTAGAAAATTAATGAGGATTTTGCAGAGGAAAATATTTTCTGAGTGATGATTGAACGATTTGATTTTATCGATTTTGTGTACTACTTTTTGAAGTTGGATTTTCATCTTGGCCCCTTCTCTATTTGGTGCTGCAATTGTTTAAGGATTTGAAAAAATTAATTAATTAATTAATTAATTAATTGATTGATGGTTCTGTTCATAAAATCTGACCCCCAATAGCCGGAAATTCATCCCTACGAGTATTCGTGAAATCAGACCCCCAATGATCGGCACCTTCTCCTTCTTTTCCTCCTCCGCCCTTTCGACTTTCTCCTTAGTCATAATCCCAACATCCTCTGACGCCTTTGTGACGGCGCTCAGCGCGCTCGTCACCCACGAGGCCCCGGTCGACACGTAGCGGTTGCTCATGATGCTGTTGGCCTTCTGCTCGGCGGTGGCGAACGCCGATTTGGTGATTTCCAACAATTGGAGGAGCTCATCCATTTCCTTGACCTTCTCGTTGACCAAGGCGGTCCCCATGCTGAGCTTCTCACTCAGCCCTATCTTGTGGTCGATGGAAGCCACGGTGGCGGAGGCGTTCGACGACAGGTGGTGCTTGTCGTCGAACGACTTGGCCCTGTTGAGGGCGTCTTTTCCCAATACGAACCCCTTTGCCAGCATTTTGCTCACCACTTCCTCGGTTTTCTTACTGTTGTCCCTGTCATAGTTGCCTTTGGCTACTTTCAAACTGTTTTTTATACTTCGTAGCGCAATCTGCTTTGTGCTCTCCCCTTCACAGCTTTCCATTCAAAATACTTTTATGGACATTAATTTTAATCTTTTGGTTAATTCTTTGAACACTTGGCTTCTTTTCTGTACATTTAAAATTGTCTGCTATTTTCTTGTTTTTCTTTTTTAATAATATATAATGTATGCCTTGAGCAGCATTTGGCACAGACAATCAAGAAAAGCAGAGGAAAGCAAACGAAGCATAATTGATTACCTTAAACTGCTGGCACGGTAAGTAATAATTTTCTTTTTCAACCGCATTGTTCTATTCACCATTTTATATAGATTAATTTGTGAACTTTTTTGGTGGTGTAGATAAATTTTATATATATACATATATAGTCACATGTGGTCATGTACACGTTGTCATATATAGTCACATGTAGTAACAAGAATGAACACAAGTACATGTGACTATATTTGACTACATATAGTCATATATAGTCATATGTAGTAACAAAAAGACATAACTACATGTGACTATAGTTCACCAAAGTAAATTTATCAATAAACTGTTTTTCATTGTTTTTTTGTATTTTTCATGTAATGTAATTCGAAATTTGCAGGTATTTTTTGAGTTCACCAAAGTATTTTTTGTACAGCCATCATCGAATTTTGCAGTTATTTTTTGAGTTTTGATTTTATTTTTTTTATTTTTATTTTGTTGTGAAGCTGTGAGTTTAATTTTAGGAGTCGACTTGTACATAAAACGCAATTATTGTGGCAAGAAATATAATAAAAAAAACTCGAAACTTGTTACTAGTGGTGGTGCGACAAAACTGATTGTTCATCCATTGAAGGCATAGAAAAGGTAATGAATTTTAATGTGCTTCTTAATATATTGAATCACTGTTTATTGGTCCTCAAATGATTTGTTTACTTTTTTATACTTTGGAGTATATGTAGATTCGTGATGAGAATATTTTGTTGGTAATATGATATTGATATTTTATTTATCGAGAATGAAATAGGTGACTACTTTACGTGTGTTTCAACTATTATTTTATTTATGGTGTTCCACTTCAACTTGCTTTGATCTTTGTCCTTTGGTTATACGAAGAATAATGACTAGCATTCTCTATTTGTAATTTGATTTTGATAATATAAGCTGTCTCGTATTGCCTGGAGAACAAAGTCAAGTACTTGAAAGGCAAATAAAGTCACATACATGTATATAGTCACATGTGGTCATATACATGTAGTCATATATAGTCATGTGTAGTAACATACAGTAATATATGATGTAGTTACATATAGTAATATATTGTCACGTGTAGTAACGTACAGTAATATATGGTGTAGTCACATGTAGTAATATATAGTTATATATAAACTATGTAGTCATGTATGAGTTATGTGGGGAGTATCTATGTATACCAGTAGGTGAGAGTGCGTGTGCGCACATTTAAATTTGAAGCAAAATTCGTTGTTTGTTTAACTCTTTTTATTTTTCACATGTCTTGGTGTTTGAACTACTATGTAGTAAGTTTTTTCACTGGTCTTGGTGTTTAAACTACTATGTAGTAAGTTTTTGCGGAGTGGATTGTGTTCGTTGTTCAAAACAAGCGGTTCTCGTGTTGACAAGTGAATTTGAGGCAAATTTAGTCGTATAGATAACTGTAGTCATGTATAGTTCCATGTAGTTATATATATTTGTATACAAGCTATGTGGTTTTATCTTGATGATTGTGTTTTTTTTACCTTGATTGTTAGGCATTAAATTATTTATAATACCAAGAATCAAATTTTGAATTTTTTTATTAGTATAGATGATTTTTTATATATGTAATCAACGGTTTTTATAATCGACCGACCATAACTTTGGGGTAAAAAACAGTATATGGCTACATATAACTATACATGACTGTGGTATACTATAGTCATGGGTAGTCAATTTCAGTACAGTAAATTAAAAAAAAAAAACATTAAAAAATTAAGAATTAAAAAAAAACTAAAAAAATTAAAATAAATAAATTAAAAAAATTAAAAATTAAAAATTAAAAATAATTAAAAAATTAAAAATTAAAAAAATTAAAAAAATACAAAAAGAGGGTACGCATAAAAAAATAATAATAAAATAAAAATTTATAAATTTTTATTAAAAAATCTGAAAAAATGATAAATGCAGGTCTAAAAGTGTGGAGTGCAGTTAGCTATAATGCTGAATGCAGTTGGAAAAGCTGAATGCAGTTGGTTAAAATTTACAAATACGGGCACAAAAGTACTTTTGCCTCTCGAGGGGTGTATCTCAAAGAAAAAATTTTAGGGGTGGACTTATCCCTAAATATTTTCCATTCTAGAGGTGTATATCAAATGGCCCCAATAAACAATTACCACCCTCTTGTTTACAAAATTACAATTATCCCCCTCTTGTTTAGGAAATTGCAATTATATCCTAATATATTTCTTTTGTCTAATTACAACCTAGCCCATAGAAATTTTAACAATCACTTGTGTTTATGTTTATTTTTTCGTTAAAATAAACATTAAAAAATGTCCTTATAAATAAATGGCTACAACCATACGTAAAGGAATTAAACTGCGAGCAAGTCTTTTGTGACGAGTTTGACCTATAAATTATGGAGAAAGGGAATCGAACTTAAATTTGTTAGAGGTCGCACTTTTTTTACTGTATCAATTAGGTGATCATTGTATCACATATTAACGTCAGGAAAATTAATTTTTACTTGCCTTAAAAAAGAATTAGTTTTTACTAAAATAAGTTGTATATATAATAAGATAAATAATCTATATAAATGTAGAATTTGAATTTTTTTTAACAAAAATAGAAGAAATATTAAGAGTTTGAATTATTTTTTGATATGTAAGTTATTTAAAAAAATAAATAAATAAATAAATAATAATAATAATAATAATAATAATAATAATAATAATAATAATAATAATAATAATAATAATAATAATAATAATAATAATAATAATAATAATAATAATAATAATAATAATAATAATAATAATAATAATAATAATAATAATAATAATAATAATAATAATAATAATAATAATAATAGTAGTAATAATAGTAGTAATAATAATAATAATAATAATAATAATAATAATAATAATAATAATAATAATAATAATAATAATAATAATAATAATAATAATAATAATAATAATAATAATAATAATAATAATAATAATAATAATAATAATAGTAGTAATAATAGTAGTAATAATAATAATAATAATAATAATAATAATAATAATAATAATAATAATAATAATAATAATAATAATAATAATAATAATAATAATAATAATAATAATAATAATAATAATAATAATAATAATAATAATAATAATAATAAAAATAATAATAATAATAATAATAATAATAATAATAATAATAATAATAATAATAATGATTATAATAATAATAATGATAATAATAATAATAATAATAATAATAATAATAATAATAATAATAATAATTATAATATCATA
>NW_012194881.1:3767207-3817924 GCF_000504015.1 Erythranthe guttata | reverse complement strand
GGTAGGGTAAGGGTATTTTCGAAAGTATAAAATTTTGCTCTCCATCAGTTCTTTTTTGAATTTTTTTTAGTTATTATAAAAAAATAATCTACCAAACATTTTGGAGAACTTATAAGCTCTTTTTAACAGCTTATAATCTTAGCCAAACACCCTCTAAGAGACGTGACCAAGCTTATTTAAAACCTCTTATAAGTTCCTACATCTTATAAGATGTTTTAGGAGTTGATAAATTGTTATAACTTATTTTTAAAATTAATTTTTAAAGTATTTGGGTATACAACTTATAAGTTACTTTTAGATTTTATAGGTTGTTCAAGTGTTTGAAAATATAATGTCTTTTTATCACCATAATGACAAAAAAAGAATTTGTTTAGTTAGTTTCATATATATTTGATTAAGGCTTAATCCCATTTTACACCCTAAACAAAAATTAATTGCACGTTGCACTCTTGAATCACGGTGGATCATTAACAATGCACCTTGAATTGAATATTTAAAACTTAATCGAGGTAATTTCAATTTGTATTAGTCTTTTATTTTCACGGTGCAAAATAACAAATTAAATAGTAATTTTTTTCTATGTCCAACATAAATTAGAGCGTACAAAATACGATAAAAGGGAGAGAAAAAAATCACAATAAATTATGAAAATAAACTATAATTTCTATATATATAAAAAAAAATCTCACTAACTTGTTCAGTTGATTGATCTTGTACGTTTTGAAAAATTACACAAATCTCTCTTCAAATTTGAGTCCATCCAACACTTTACAAAATTATATTTTTACCATTGACCAAATATCCATAAATTTGATTAAAAAAACACACATTAAAAAAAATCTCAAATTATTTTTGTATTGTTCTTATTAAAGTATATAATTCATTAATTCCACCCATTACATTATTGTGGTCAATCTCTTCCACCACCTTCGCCCCCAGACACACGGTGGTTCAAGGGCAACGGAGGAGCAACCGCACGAGTGGCGGTGGTGGATGCCGCTGCCACCGGTGGATCAGTCAAGCACTTGTAAAGGCATGTTGCTTGACAAAGAACCTTAAGAAATATATGACAATCGTGTTTTAGGCAATAGCCGTAACAATTCAGAAAATCGCCCGAATCGTGCGCGCTTGCTTGTCCCGAAAATAACAGCATCATCACTACTGCTAGAACTACCACTTGATCAACTCCAACCCTTTTGCCCATCATTATTTTAATTTCTTGATATTAATTAATTAATTTTCGGTTTATAGGAATTTAATTTATTTATGTTTATGTTAGTCCTAACTCAGACAAGTGTGTATATAAATACTAGCTTCTTTTTGTTTTGTTTTTTTAAAATTTTGTGTGATTGGATTATCAGCTTTGATTATGATTACATTAATTGTGGATTGTGGAGATTAATTTCAATGATTTTTTTTTTTAATATATTTCAGATTCAAGTAACCCTCTTTATGTATTCAAGTAACAATTATTTAGAGATTACAGCAATAATAGTTAATTAGTCATAGATAGATAGGTAACAAATTTTTCATTTTCTTGCACATAGTACTCAAAATTATATATGTTGTCCAATGATCACTTATATATATGTTTCTGTATTTTGACCACAAACACATTAAAAAAATACACTTAGAGCAACTCCAACGGGTTATTAAATGGGATATCAAATCTCCTAACCTCCATTTGACTCCCCAAATTTAAAAACTTTATTCTCCAATGGGGTTGTAGCAACAAAATCTTATCTGCGATTTAAACAAACAAGAAAAACTTGCACAAAAATAATTTATTAGATTAAAATTAAATATTGCGGGTTACAAACTCTAATTTAATCCTCTGATTCTTCTCTCAAGAATGATATGCGTTTGACTTTGAATTTCGGAGTCGGGTCGTTGACTTGATCTTCTCCGGATTTGATTTGGATTTGAATAACGTCTTCCGAGGGTCTTGCGACTTGAATCTCGGATCCTGAACTTTGACGGGGTTTGACTTGAAGATCTTGGAGTTCTTGATGGATTTGGCCCTTCAATCTTCCTTCGATCTTGATTTGTTGAAGAACGCCCTCGATTTGATGAAGAACGCCTTGAATTTGATGAAGAACGACTTGAATTTGATGAAGAACGACTTGAATATTGTAGAGAGAATTTTCTCCTACGGTTTTTCTTCTTCTTGAGTTGTGTTTTGAATTGTGTAGGGAGGGTCCCTATTTATAGTGGTAGAATAAGAGTCCAACTTAAAGTCTTCTTGATGACGTGGCACGATTTGATTGGCTCTCTTTAAATTGATATTTAACTCTTATAACTTGGAAGAAAAGAAATAATCCTATTGGCCAATAATTAATTGATAACTATCTCCATAACTTATTTTGCAAGATAAATTATAATTTAATTTAGACACAATTTAATTAACCAATTAATTAATTTTATGCGTCTGCAAATGCCCCCTCGAGACTTGTTCACGGACAATGCATCTTGGAGTGAATGAGTCTCGATAATTCCGCAACTTCAATTGCAGCTTGATCTAGTAAAGCACATACATCTTTGAAATCATGACTGAACTTAGAGAGATTCTAAGTTGCCAACGTACCCTATAAAAGGGATCAAGTCATAACGTAGGTCAAAATATATCCTTTTGAGGGATGTCGTGCAGAGTTTATACTCATGTGGACAAGGAGAAACATTTGCAGTTTAAGCTCGTGCTGAAGGAGCATTTGACTTGAATTTGTAGATAGTTTATGCTCGTATCAAGGAGCCTTGACTCGATTTCAATATATAGATAGTTTATGCTCGTATCGAGGAGCCTTGACTTGATTTGGATATATAGATAGTTTATGCTCGTATCGAGGAGCCTTGACTTGATTTGGATATATAGATAGTTTATGCTCGTATCGAGGAGCCTTGATTTGATTTGGATATGTAGATAGTTTATGCTCGTATCAAGGAGCCTTGATTTGACTTGGATATGTAGATAGTTTATGCTCGTATCAAGGAGCCTTGACTTGACTTGGATATATAAATAGTTTATGCTCGTATCAAGGAGCCTTGATTTGATTTAGATAGTTTATGCTCGTATCAAGGAGCTTTGATTGGATTTGAACTTGTAGACATTTTAAACTCGTGTCAAGGAGTACTTCATTTGATTTGGACATGTAGACCTTTTAAACTCGTGTCAGTGAGTGCTTCATTTGATATGGTCATGTAGACCTTTTAAACTCGTGTCAAGGAGTACTTCATTGGATATGTAGACCTTTTAAACTCGTGTCAATGAGTACTTCATTTGACTTGGACATGTGGACCTTTTAAACTCGTGTCATAGAGTATTTCATTTGGACATGTAGACCTTTTAAACTCGTGTCAATGAGTACTTGATTTGGACATGTAGACCTTTTAAACTCGTGTCAAGGAGTACTTCATTTGATTTGAACATGTAGTAGACCTTTTAAACTCGTGTCAAGGAGTGTTTCGTTTGATTTGACTTGTCATATTGCATAGGGTGTTGGTTACTCAAAACACTTGCCCCCATCCTCATGATCTTCTTGTTCTTCTTCAACATGTTCTTCATTGAGCTAGTACGGCTTTTGGAATGGTGGTTCTTCAATTTGATTTGCAAGTATGCTCAACTCCATATCATGTGCTCGAGTGGCCAACTCTTCAAAACTTTTAGGTTGAATTACTTGAAGGATATATCGGAGTCCCCATTGCATTCCTTGGATGCACAGTTTAATAGCTGATGTCTCGGGCAGTCGATCCTTGCAATTAAGACTCAAATTTCTCCAACGGTTGATGTAGTGGATGACAGGTTCCTTCTTCCATTGGCGGGAATTGGTGAGCTCAATCATGCTGACTGTTCTTCGAGTGCTGTAAAAGGGGTTGAGAAATTCTTCCTCCAAGTGCTTCCAACTATCAATGGAGTTTGCCCCCAAATCAATGTACCAATCAAACGCGTTGTCTTTGAGCGATCGGACGAATTGCTTGACGAGATGATCTTTGTACGTCCCGGCATCATTGCAAGTCTCGACGAAGTGTGCCACATGTTGCTTGGGGTTGCCTTTGCCGTCAAATTGTTGAAACTTTGGAGGTATATAGCCCATTGGCATCCTTAGATCATCAATCCTTTGCGTGTATGGCTTGACATAGGTTGATGGAGACTTCGCGCTTCGTTCCAACTTGTCTTTGATGGTTCCACTGATCAGCGTCATCACTTGATCTACATGAATCATCCCTTCTGGAGAAACTTGAAGTTCTTGAGCTGGAGCCTTCTCGTTTTCAACTGGCTGTTGCTTTGTGGATACCTCGACTTCGTCTTGAGCCTCTATCTGTTCCACAATTTGACTAGCATCGGCTTTGTTCATCTTCTCAATCAACTTGGCAATTTGAGAATCTCGTTGTTGAACATGCTTTGTGAGTCCATCAATAGCCTTGGTCAAACTTGAAATTTGCTCTTCCATAGTTGTAGCATTTGTTGTCATGACGGATGCCATCTCTGAGTAGCTTGATGTTGAATAAGGCATGGGCTGTGACATCTCTCGTTTTGAGCCTTCCACGTCTGCGCTTGTGTTGACAAGAGGTGGTAAGCCTTTTTGAACGGTTTGGGGCGTCGAGCTAGTCTTGGAGGATGCTTGCAGCTTCTTAGCCATACTCCTTGTAACTAAGCTCACACTTGATGAATCCGAAGTAGCAGTCTTCATTGCGGACGTAGAGCAGTCACTGCAACACTTTGAGGATCTTCGAGAGAGAGAAGAGATGAGAGGTAGAGATGTCCCACTGGGCGTGCCAAAATTTGTAGCAACAAAATCTTATCTGCGATTTAAACAAACAAGAAAAACTTGCACAAAAATAATTTATTAGATTAAAATTAAATATTGCGGGTTACAAACTCTAATTTAATCATCTGATTCTTCTCTCAAGAATGATATGCGTTTGACTTTGAATTTCGGAGTCGGGTCGTTGACTTGATCTTCTCCGGATTTGATTTGGATTTGAATAACGTCTTCCGAGGGTCTTGCGACTTGAATCTCGGATCCTGAACTTTGACGGGGTTTGACTTGAAGATCTTGGAGTTCTTGATGGATTTGGCCCTTCAATCTTCCTTCGATCTTGATTTGTTGAAGAACGCCCTCGATTTGATGAAGAACGCCTTGAATTTGATGAAGAACGACTTGAATTTGATGAAGAACGACTTGAATATTGTAGAGAGAATTTTCTCCTACGGTTTTTCTTCTTCTTGAGTTGTGTTTTGAATTGTGTAGGGAGGGTCCCTATTTATAGTGGTAGAATAAGAATCCTACTTAAAGTCTTCTTGATGACGTGGCACGATTTGATTGGCTCTCTTTAAATTGATATTTATCTCTTATAACTTGGAAGAAAAGAAATAATCCTATTGGCCAATAATTAATTGATAATTATCTCCATAACTTATTTTGCAAGATAGATTATAATTTAATTTAGACACAATTTAATTGACTAATTTAATTAACCAATTAATTAATTTTATGCGTCTACAGGGGTTATTAAAATAGGGTTTTATTTTGATAACTCCAATATCCGGAAGTAAAAATACATCCTAGATATATAATTATCAAATATTCTCCTGAAAAAATAGGAGCACATGAAAAAAGAAAAACCTCAACAAAATTGAGTTTTCTTTTCGCGTAAAAATCTCGACAAAATTAAATTAAATTTTCTCTTCAACAAATTTCCACTTGAAAAAAAAATCTCAAAAATATCTCAACAGATTTTTTTTCTAGGTCTTCACCGAATTTCCACGGAAAAAAAGAATTCTCCACACAATCATCGAAGGCCGACTCGGTGTATTAATCACCATTGAAGACACTTCAAGCAATTTCTAGGTTTGCTTAAATTTTTAATACTTTTTTATGATCAGAAACTCCTGGGAATTCTTTTCAATACTTTTTTTTAATTTTTTATGATTGTTTGTATGATTATTTAAAATGGATTACAAAATAAATAATATATAAATAATCATAAATTTTTTTGATAATTGTTTTTTGATACTTGTGGTTGGAGTTCACTAGTTGTATAGAGATATCAAAATAAATTCCTGGTTATCAAATGAGTATTTGATAACCCCATTTGATAACAATTGGTTGGAGTTGCTCTTACACCCAATAAAAGAAATAAATGGGTTGGCTTGACAAAAACTCGATCTCAAATTTTTCGAGCTTGAACTTTCTAACAAGTCGAGTCTGAGCTCATTCGTAGGTGTTCATGAGGTCACGAGCCGGTTCACTAGCTTTATTTTTATTTTTTTTATAAATATAATTAATGTAAAATTAAGTAATAAATTCATACAAATAACTAAAAAAATAAATTGTCGGTCATTTTTCTATTTCGTTTTTTTTATTATAATTTATAACAATAAATTCTAACAATATTAAACAAAATAAAAAAAAAACGTAAAATGGGCTCAGGCTCAAGCTCGAACTCGTCAAAATGAATTCAAGCTCGAGCTCGACCTCGGCTCTTTTAAACCACTAACATAGTGATATCATTCTTCCAATTATTAAAAAGTACATATATATGTCTCCATCGTTATATTGATATAAAATTTGAATTATTATCAAAACAAATGAAAAAAAAAATGGAATTTGTATAATATATAGCTGTCCTTTATATTCCACCTTTTTACATAAATAATTGGAGCTTTATTACAAAGGAGCAAGTGGACTCTTGATACTGATATTTTAACAAGAGAGAAAACAAAAACAACGGGCAAATTAAATTAGGACCTTTATAAACACGTGGGTCATATAACATTAAACATGCTTTAAATATGAATTAATGATTAATTAGTGGCGGACCCAAGGCGGCGGGCAGAGTGAACCGGAATCTACTGAGAACTAACCGAGTCTCCTAACAAGGATAAATTTGACTGCTGACTTTTCTTGACCAAATTAAATCGGTTTGTGTGTTTGAAATGTTTACTACTACTAGTCCTTATTGAATATTTATGTGGTTTTAAATATTTTTTCAATATATTTTGGGATGATTTGTTTTTTGAAGATAATGTGTGCCGTATAATGTATATGTTGGGTAAGATGATTTCATTTATATATTACTAGTTTCAATATTATATTATTAAATATTTGAATATGATTAATTTCTAATTTCAAGAAATATATAGTTAAAAATAATATATGAGAACTCATTTTGATGAGTAACTTGTGATTCCTTAAATATTTGGGTCTTGTTTGATGTTTGTTTAGTATAACTTTTCGGGATAACTAACAACAGTGGTATAATGCAGAAATCCGCAGCTAACCATTTTTAGGTGTACTGGGTAAATCTACATTCTCGTATAATAACTTGTAATCAGATGTGAGATATGAACCACACTAAACTAAGACAAACTGAACTTAACGACCGTAGACAAAAATATTCCAACTTGGTCATCTGACACAAATTCTTTTACTCGTACTCTAATTACATGTTCAATATCAAACAAGGCCTAATTTATTAGGTAGAGAGGATGCTGTTTTGTTTTTTATTTTATATTTTTGAACTGAATTGGTTAATTAATTAGTACTATTGAATTCAAGAAAATGTTTTTATAAAACAAAAACCAAACTAATGAGTTCAATGAGTCTTGTATTAAAATTGAATTATGGGCCAATTTAAAATATTAAACAAGATAAAACCAGTTAATCAATTTTGTTAACTTCTAAACCATGATTACAATCTCATATAGAAATTGATTAGTAATTCGGATTTAATCAAGAACACTAATTTAGTAAATCGGATTTGATTAATAAATTGATTAGTTAAAAGCGATTTACATTAATTTCTCGCAATTTCTACAGTAATAATTGATTATTGACTGCTGAAATGGATAACTCCTTGTAAGAAAAGAGATTCAGAAACAGAGTAAAGAATATACACCGGATTTTTCTAAAAAGAAAATGAAATTCACTACTTCGCCACCGCAGCACCGCCGCAGGATTTCAAAATTTCCGGCCACCACAAATCGCCGCCGCAACTTCACACCGACTTCGGCTCGATATTGCAGACGAAAGGGTGCGACAGAAGCTGCGTGGCACTCCACCTCTTACTCGAATCCTTCTGCAAACAGCACTCGATAAAGCTCCTGAAATTATCCGAGGTACTCTCCGGCAGGCTGGGCGGCTCGCCGAAGCATATGGCGCACATTAGCGTAGCCCAGTCGGGCCTCTGCCCCGGCGCCAAATACGGAAAGTGGCCGACGTAGAGTTCCAACAGGGTTAGACCCAAGCTCCATATATCTCCCGCGTACCCGTTATAGTTCGACCCGTATGTATCCGGGTCGAACCGCTCCGGGCTCATGTACGCGCACGTGCCCACGTACGAGTTACACGGATCCAATGTTCTCTGCATAATTTTGCTGACACCGAAATCGGAGATTTTGACCTCCATTTTCTGATCGACTAACAGATTCGACGGCTTCAGATCGCGGTGGATGATTTTGTGCGCGTGTAGGTACTCGAGGCCGCTGAGTACTTGGTGGCAGATTTTGGCGAGGAGGTCCTCGGTGAAAACGACGCCGTTTTTGAGTAGGGTTTCTAGGGTTCCCATGTCCATGTACTGCATACAGATGGCGAAGTCGCCGCCGGGGATATCGAACACGCCGTGGCACTTGATGACGTGGGGGGAGTCTGTGCGGCGGAGGATCGAGATCTCGCGGAGGATCTGGCGGCGGAAGGCCGGGTCGCTGTCGCCGTGGACGACTTTCAAGGCGTAGATCGCGGAGGTGTGCTTGTGCCGGACTTTGTAGACGGTGCCGCCGTTCCCGTGGCCGAGGACTTGAAGCTTCTCGAGGTCGGCGGCGGAGATGGCGGCGGCGGAATTGGTGGGGGCGGCGGCGGCGGAGTTGGCGGAAGGAGGGAGGGGGAGAGGGAAGCGGTGGCGGCGTTCGGAGGGCTCCGGGAGAGGGAGGCGGAGATTGAGGTGACGGCGGTCACGAACAACGGCCATGAGATAACGTGCGCCGGCGGAGAGAGTGGGGAGGCGTAGGATAAGAATGTATTTGGTGAAGAGAAAGGAGTGAGCTGTATATAAAAGAGTACATATTTGTGAAGCACGTGTGCCCGGTGGGTGGAAGGGAGATGGAAGGGGCATATACCTGTGGGACCCACTTCTTGGATTGGTTTTCATTTTTATTTTATTTTAGGGTTTATTAGGGAAAACCCCCTTGTTCATATTTTCTAATGAGGTAGATCCAATTTTTTTTCCCCTTTTTGAGATACACCCAATTTTGCCAACTTGACAAAATATATTATATAATTTCCCTTTAATACCCCTGTTTTATTATTAAACGGCATTTATTTCCTTTAATACGTGATTTGAGATTTGCTGATACGTTGCCTAAAATCACGGAATAAATTTACGTGAGATCATTGGCCGTTATATCAAATCGTGTATAATATTTTTTGAAGATTCTCTTCATCGTTCCAGCGGGTTTTATCGTCATTGAAGATTTCTGCACCGTCGTGGAAATAGGATCGATTTTTGAGCGTTTGTTGTTGGACGTTGTTAAGCGGGTATGAATGCGTTATTCGTTTTTATTTTTTGCTCAATGTCCATGATTGTCTTGTACGGTGGTTAGAAATTTTTAAGAGTTGTGTTGATACTTGATTCTATTAAGTAGAACGTTTTTTAACAAAATTATTCCGTCATATATATATCGTTTTTTTTTTTGCCGATGATGTTTGTTTGGAAGAGGATTGACAGAGTTAGAAGAGGATGGTTCACGCAGATCGGACCAGAGTTGTTTTATATGAGCTTCGTAGTTGGTTTATGCAATAATCGGAATAATTGTCCGCTTTGGTCGAGTTCATGTTTTTATCCCGGTCGATAGTTGGTTTATTTGTTTATAACAGCCGATTTAAGTGTGCTGGGTAGTACATTAAAATATAGTTCGTAGTCTTTTTTAATTTAGCGTATGAATTTTGCATTTTAAGTTTATTTTTGATGATATTAATGTATTATCATTCAAATGTATTTGCAGTCTATTTAATTATTTTTTAGTATTCTGCATTTTTAATTTTGTTTCATGATTTTAGGTTTTTTCGATGGCGAATTTCGTACGGATTTTGTTGAGGTTTGGTGGGTTGGTTGCTATAAAGAGGTGTTTACGATGTAATGGCTCGGTAACTTCGGTTAAGTGTTAAACCGTTGTAATACAGTAGTATACTATTATGAATACCGTATGATACTACCATTATCATTTTATTATACTATTATGAGATTATTAATGTACTAGAGTTTCTAAACTCGACATATTGGTTTGATTGTGTTATGATGTGTTTTATGTATTTTATCAAAACCCTAGATTGAAATTATGAGATTATTAATGTACTATTTTATTGGTTATGTGGAATATTTTACGTTGGTGTTGTTCTCAATGTTCTTGTCATTTCAGTGGTATATTGTTTGTAACACAATTTCATATCAATACTATAACCGTAATATACTATCACAGCAGATTAATGTACTATATTGAAATTATTAATATACTATGTGGTTGAATAATACGGGATCCATACTCTATTAACGAGATCCATAGTCGAATTAGATCAATAAGATAGTCTATTACATGATATAAGGAAAATTACCTTAATTGATTAGTATAACAAACATATTATTCAGTTTCCATATATATTATTATTTTTTCATATATATTATTATTTACCCTAATCGTTTTCATATAATAAGGAAAATTACCCTAATTGATTAGTATTTCAAACAAACATATTATTCAGTTTCCATATATATTATTATTTTTCCAATATTCAATTAATTAAACCCATAGTCGAATTAGATACATGAGATAGTCTATTAAAAGATATGAGATAGTCTATTAATTTTAAAAAGGTAAAGTAACGGGATTTGTGGGATTTGATTGAGGGTAATTATGTAATTACGAAAAGCTTGGGCTTTTATCAAAATGGCAAATTTAAATTTGGGTCTACCCCTATTATTTGAATGTTTAAGGGGGTTATATCTAATAGACCCTTTATTTTATTATATTACTTTATTTATGTATGATAATGCGAATCTTAATTTAGATTTTGTTTCTTTGTTTTGTATATTTATTCTAATTACTAAATATTCTCTCTTTGTGCGTAATTACAATCATCTATCAACTATAGTTTATAAATGTTCTTACATGTCTACTCTTGGAGTGTCAGATTTAGGTGGTGTTTGCAAATGATTATTTAAAAGCAGAAGTTAGTGATTGTGATTTAAGTTAGGTTTAAGTGCTTATTTCTAAAAGTTGGGGGTGTTTGCAAATATTTCGGAAAATGAACTAAAATTGAAAAGCAGGGTTAGGAGTGCTTTTAAAAAAATAACTTAAAGCAGATTATTTTAAGAGAAGCAAAAGCAAAAGTTGATTTTGCAAACACCTAAAAACAGATTATGAGCAAAAAAAACTGCATAATCACTTTCAAAAAGCATTTGCAAACACCACCTTAGTAGAATCTTCTAGATTATGTGTAATAATCTCGAGTTTGTACCCGTATTGTACGCAAAGGCGGTTTCTGATGCACCACAATCTGATATTTCTAGACAAGAGACACATCTTATGATCATCTTACTTCACTCGAATGTGGTAAAATTGGTACAAATTGGAGAATATTCCATATAATTTATAAGATTTAACTAAATATGACACTGCGAGAGTAAACGTATAAGAACATTCATAGTTAGAGGTGGTTATAATCACCCAACATAATATGGAATTTTGTAATTTGATCTTAACATAGAGGTAGCTGTAATTTTAACAAGATTCTAATTTACTACTACATGGGTTCGAGTAGGAATATTGAAAAGTTTTTACTAGTATCTAAATGAGGATATTATTTATATCAAAAATTCTTGTTGGTATTTTACTATATTTTGTCATTTTGATGTTGAATATTCCGCTAGTAATCTAATAAAGCTTTCCGGCTTGGATATAAATTACTATATATAATATACCGATTACCACGACATAGTTATTATAAATTATCGAATAAATATTGAAATATCGGTTACTTAAACCATTGAACTTTCTTATTTACTAGTTTTCGTATATTTTATGTAGATCTTCTAGTAATCATAAATTACTTAGAGCAAAACTCAAATATAGGTGTATGATCTATATACCCTCAAATTGCTTAATCATCAATTGCATTTGATTAATTTGTTGTGTTTATTTTGTATTTATCTTAATTTTCATATCATTGAAGTCTATCGAAAAAACGAATGATAGAATACCACATATCAATTAGGTCGTATCATAAGTGATGGCAAATCGAATAACAATATACCACAATTATTGATACAATAATGATATATACATTTTAATACCTCAAAATACAGTATATATATGGTACTGAGCTCAATGTTTGACAACGATACCAAAACCACCTAAAAATTACAATTGAAAGTTGAAACTATAGTAATTAATCAAAAAAATTGTGTACATCACCCCACTATGACGTTAAACAATATTAAAAAAAAAAAAATTTGAATTAAAATTATTGAATGTCACTAGATAGCTATCTTATCTTGTGAATTATTTAATTTCATTAATGTGGAGTAGTGTGACGGCCACCTAATAATAGTGGCTTGTGGAGCAAGTGGACATATTTCTTTATCTTGTGAGTGACGTGCCACTTGTCTTGGACTACATGGCAACTTGATTATATCTAAAGCATGCCACGTCACCAAATTATGTCCTAATTTTTAGTTATATACATTGATATATAAGGTCGGATCGATCAACAAACCAAGATATACAACTAATTACCTTTTATCATTAGACAACAACTTACTCACACGTCCACGTCACTTGTCGTTATTCACTTAACGAATAGAGTTGCGAGTCGATTCGTAATTTTCAAATTTCCATCAATTTCGAGAAAATGCATTAATTTCAATATTTGATATTCTAAATTTTTTTTTTGAATCTTTTTGGATTGGTGAGTAGTTCTAATACTACACCAATCTTTCACCCTAGAATACCATGATTATCTCCTCCGTACCGACGGCCGCCTTCGAGGCACCACCATTTGTACGTCAAATACACTGTCGGTGTTGAAATAACCCTCCTCACATAAACTGATAATTTCCTGCTCTACGTTCCCGACCAATGCTTTGCATGGCAAAACTTCTTACATTCGTCCGACACACTCCAGTTTTTCTGCCATCGATTTTAGTATTGTTATGTGACAGTTTACGGAATCAACTATATTTCTTTAATATATAGTCAATTTTTTTTATTTTGAGGTCTAATATACGCTTTTATGTTTTAATCAATTATAGTCGATCAATAAATCAACTACATAAACAACATAGTGGATTTACGTTCAGTTTAATCCTGATATCCACGAAAATCATAAGATAATCTAGAATTCTGCGAAAAAAATGTAGTCATCACTAATTATTTTTACATGATGTACCTATCTCAATGCAATAAAAGAAGAATACAAAATATGTATCTCTAAATTAAATCTCACAAAACCCTACTTAAGAAACTTCACTTCCACGTGCAATGCATGTTAAATAAACAATCCTTAAAACATCCAAAGAAATTTGACGTGGCCTAGGTACATTTAATCTGTGTAACGGAAAATAGTGCAAACCATAATTTATTTCACGTTTTCAATAACTTTGTCGCGAGACTAGTATTATGATTTATTTATTCTATTTGACAATATTCCATACATTTTATTAGCAAGATACATTTTATCTATATTAATGTACGTACGGGGCTGGTTCTGAGAGGAGGCGATCGCCTAAAGCCCCTGGATTTTTTTAAAAATTTAGGGCCCCCAAATTCTTTTATACCCTTAATATATGTTAGCATTTATCCAAAAAAAAATTATATTATATATATAATTATTGAGAACACCAATTCATTAATAGATATAAATCAACGATTGTTACTAGCTAGTATTTATGATTCTTCTAATTATGGGGCCCCTAATTATTAAATTTACAATGTATTAGTTATTTATTTTTATATATATTCACTAGCTTTAGTGCTACTTCAAGCAACTTATCCTTAAAAAAAATAGAGGGTGCTGCCCCCGAACCCCCGCAAAGTTTAATTAATCCCACTGTATCACAAATTTCTAGTCTTGTCATTGGCTTTATACCTTACAAAAACGAGTTAACATCGAGTTTATGAAGTTTTAAGAAAACAAATGAGTTTTATATTAGATTTTAGAAGGACCCCATTTTTTTACCGTCTTCAAATCTCGCCTAAAACCCCCAAAATCTCGGGGACGGCGCAGTGTATGTATATGTGTTAACTATAAACGTATGTACATAGTCACATGCATGTATAAATTTTTTTTGCGGTTTATAATAAAAAAATATTTTATCTCTCTAAAACTCCAATACTTCTCAAAATACTCCAATATGTGTTAACTATATTGGAGTGTTAACTATAAACGTATGTACATAGTCACATGCATGTATAAAATATTGGAGTATTTTGAGAAGTATTGGAGTTTTAGAGAGATAAAATATTTTTTATAAACCGCAAAAAAAAATTTCTAACCGTAAATAGCATTTCATTAATTATTTGATTGCATCCGGCCATATTTCCGTTGCATTAACGGACAAAGGCGGCGGTCACTTCAGCTTAACGACAAAATAAATGAGGAATGAGCACGTGGGATTAGTGTTTGCCTAATTATTTATTTAATTATATAATTCGAATTTCCGTAATGATTTTTACTTTTTGCACTTACAGTGAACAAAAAGGCCTTGCCTCGTTGCATCTTCGTAACTTCTTGGATGCATCATCTCTTGCGTAATCAAGGAAAACAAAATACGAGGTTAAAATAATAAAAAGAATAAAAAAATGGTGATGTAATTTCCACGTCATTTTCAAGCTTGTCCATACCCTGAAAGCTGGCAACCAGGTGGCGAGGGCGATGTTGATTTGATAAATTAATAGTGTATGTCTTTTTGCTATATATATTTTTTATGATTTGATTTAATTCTTTTTTTTTTTTGGTATAAATTTTTCAATTGGTTTGAATGATAAGTTAATTACATGTTCAAATAAAATTATAATTAATTGCAATATATTCCCTACTTATTACTACTGGAGCTAGGATTTTAAGTTCGGGATGACTAAATATACTAAAAAAATTATGGGGCAGCCGTTTAAGCTATCATATATGAACTTTTTTTTGTATTTATATATAAAAAATAGAGATTTGAAAATTGATGGGGTCATGGCCCCTCCAGGCTCTACACTGGCTCCACCACTTGCTATCTCTAAGGAAAAAGACAATTAGAGATAATTTGATATGTTAATTAGTCATTATTCATTAGTCACAATTAATAGAGAGGACAAAAGTTAGTTTATTTGTTGGCCGACAAAGTTGGGAAAATAGATATATCAATCGTTTCAAGACCTAACATAACATTAATTTGCTTAAGTTATAGTTAGCTACGTTAGACTTGTTAAGTTAAGGTAATGTAGACTACTCATGTTCGATTAAGGGTATTAATGTAATTACAGTAATGGTATGCTACACATTTTTTGTGTTTTGGCAAATTACGACCGTCCTTGAGGTAATGTCAAATTACGAAAAAAAATCTTTCATATTTCGATAATTACAATTATTCCCCTCAACTATGAATCTTCTTACACGTTCACCCTTATGGTGTCAAATACAACATAATCTTCTAGATTATGTGGAATGTTATTTAGTTTGTACTCATTTTGAGCAAAAAATGCAATTTGTGATGCACCGCAATCTGTTATATACAAGCCAAAAAACACATTTTATGATCATCTTACTTTCAAAATATGAAGCTCAAATGGGATAAAACGGATACAAACTTGAGAATATTCCATATAATTTAGAAGATTCCACTAAATTTGACATTGCAAGGGTGTACGTATGGTTATAATTACCCATACATGAGGGATTCTTTCATAATTTCACCTTACCTCAGGGGTGGTCGTAATTTACCCTTGGTTTTTTCTATTTTGTCCATTTATAGCGTAGGTTTTTTTTCCCTAATATTTGCAATCTTTTCTTTTTGTTTGATTCTCTATTTTAGTTTCAATATAAATCATTTCTCTCTTTTTTTTTTCTTCTGTGCTATTCAATAATTGTTTAACGAAGTAAAATTTACTGTACTTAAACCTTGAGTATACACAATTCATGATCACTTCTTAGGCCATATCCAACAGTTGTTTTAAAGTTGGTTGTCCATATCTTTAATTTGACACACGTACAGTATTATGCACCACCACTTTTAACAGTATATTCCAACAACATTGTTTACAATTTAAACAACAACTATATTTTATTATTTTTTCATATTTTAATTTTGAATTTTCCATAAATTTGGAAATTAAAAGGAATGGGTTGTGGTTGTTTTATTATTTTTTTTTTTAATTTTGCACAATTGGTTAAAGTTTAACTTTCGTGTTCCAAATTTGAGCAACCAAAATTACAATTTGTTAAAATTTGCATTTTTCCATTATGTTGTAGGAGTTCTCTTTTTGGCCTCAAAATGTCCAAAAGGTGCAAATAATAGAATTGCATTTGACTGTTGGAGTTGCCCTTATAAGCTACACTTGATAAAGTCTACACAACGTAAATTTTATTGTTCATCTTCACACACCAATCATAAGATGTTGATTTGGCCGTGTTGGTAGCAAATTTGAAAATTGACAGTGAACTTTTGTAAGTATTTTAATAAAATGCGGCAGTGAACTTCTGAAAATTGGTTGTCTAATTGTAATCACCAACTTTTTGTGCATAAATTTGTAGTAGTGGTATTTGATAATACGTTAATTAAATCTATATTTGAGTGACTTTAGTCATGAAGACTGTAGTTGGTGAAAGTAAAAAAGAAATGACTATTACATTTATCTAAATTATGTAAATTCCTATGCCATACTCATTAGAGTGTTCAGTTAAATAAGTGAAAACAATTGTAATTAATTTAGGGCATCTCCTGTCGACGGGGGCGGCTTCCCCGGGGCTCCCCCGACCCTGACCCCAACCCTAACCTATTTCTCGTCCAATCGATCAATCTCTTTCTTCCATTTTTTCCATCACCACTCTCACCATATAATAATAATAATAATAATAATAATAATAATAATAATAATAATAATAATAATAATAATAATAATGTTGTGCTATTATTAGGTTATTAATTATATTGTCATTTTCTAAAACTATTTTGTAATATAATAACATGTAATGTTAATATAATTAATAGAATATTTGCAATAAAATTACTATTTAAAATTAAAAAGATCGAATTAGATAAAAAGAAAACGAGAAAACTAAAATAAAATAAAAGAAACCAATAAAAAAACTAAAATAAATAAAGAAAAAAGAAAGAGCAAAAAAAAAGAGAACTAAAATAAATTAAAATTAAAAAAATAAGAAATGAAAAATAAATAAAGAATAGAAAGAAAAAATAAAAGAAAAGAATAAAGAATGGGATGATGGCCTACGTGGAAGAGAAGGAAAAAAGAAGTAAAAAAAACGAAAAAAAAAAAAGAAAAAACGTGAATGTCGCAAGAGGGTGGGGCGCGTCAGAGCCCAGGGCTTATGCCTGGGCTCAATTCACCCCCCAGCCACCCCAACCCCATCCCCTACTCACTAAACACCTTAGCCCTCTCCACCCCCACTCCTCCCCCATTTGATAGGAGATGCCCCTTAGGCACCGCATATAAATAAACTGACATATATGAATTTTCATTCTCTAGAAACCCGATTGTATCCGTACATGTTCGGTTTTGGTCTAAAACCGAACTAAATCGTATCGTGCACACTCTTAGTTTAAAGCATGGTGAAATCCCAACGTGAAATATTAAATGGGCCCAGTTCATAAATTGGGATTTATTATATTTCTTTAGCAATATTTGTTTCCATGTTTTTACGAGCTCAGCCCAATAGGTTTCTTCTGGACTTTGGATTTGAGCAGCTTTACTTTACATTATATATGCTCTCAATAATTATAAGCGAATATCTATAAGGGCAATAGGTTAAGAGCCCGTTTGGCTAAGCTTATTTAAAACATCTTATAAGCTCCTACATCTGATAAGATGTTTTAGGAGCTGATAAGCTATTAGATCTTATTTTAAAAATTATTTTTTAAGGTGTTTGGATATGTAGCTTATAAGTTACTTTTATTTTTTATAAGTTGTTCAGGTGTTTGGAAATAAAAGATCTGTTTATCGCTATAATGACAAAAAAGTACATGACGTCATTATAAGTTTATAACTGTTAAATTTATTTGACTCAAATACTTTTATTCCTAAAATATTATTATAATATTTACAAATTATTTTTTCAAATAAAAATAATAATATTAAATTATATATTAAATAAACTAAATGATTTTTTATGTATTTTGATATGATATATTTGACTATTTTTTTAAAATAAATGAAGTGTAATAAAATATTTTAATGAAACGTGAAAGTTTACTTTTTTGTCCCATTAATATATTAATATAAAATAAAGGTTGTAAAAGAAATATAATTTTTTTTGATAGACAAAAGAAATATAATTTATTATTCTGATAATAAGAATATTCGGATATTTTTATATACATAAAATATAAATAGAGAATATTTTTTTTTACTATTATGATAATTATATTTTAATTAAGTATTAATCTTGATTACAAGAATACGTTGTTTTGATAAAATATAAATGTTATTAGTATTCATGTAATATAATAAAATATTTGAGGGCAATTTTGTATTTTAAGTGTCTTAGTAAAGAAGCAAATAAGATCTTAAAGAAAAAAGGTGGGGTAGAGGTACTTTTAAAAAAACATCTTATAAGCTCCTTAACAGCTTATTTTTAGAAAAAATAAGATCTTTTGTAATTTTTTTACCAAACACTTTTTAACAACTTATAAGCTCTTAAACATCTTATAAGATGTTTTTAGGAGCTTATAAGCTTAGCCAAACAGGCTCTAAATCGAGTAATAAAAGTTAGGCGTGACAGAAAAACTCGATCGACTAGATATTTGTGGAGGCCGATAATTACCGTTTGCAATATTTCACTTTCTACTCTCCTATCATCTCTCTAAAAAAGAACCTCTCGATCTTTTATATTAGCAATCGTCCTTAAAGCCATCTCGTTGAAGAAATTTACCCCGAAAAATGAGTGCATCGGATGGGGATCGGGATACACATTACGCTTATGTATCATACGCTCTCGTTGTGCAGTAGTTAAACACCTGTTCCACGCCTGAACCGGTCGTCCACCTCCAGGATCGACGCCCAAAGCAGGAGTCCACCCACCCACCAAGCACACGCCCAAAATAGGCGTGCAAATTAAAATTCATTTTCACGCCTAAATTGGGTGAAGATTTTGAATTTTGCACCCTAATTTAGGCGTCCAAGCTCCGAAACTTCAAAAAATAAAAAAACCTAGAATTCGATTTAGAAAGGTTATTAACATGTAATTACAAAACAAATATGAATTAGTCGACACATAAGTGATTTGGAGTAGAAACTACCTTCAAATTGTCAATGATTTTGGAATTTAAAATGACTATGAGAGGATATGTGATGTGAGTATGTTAATGAACGGTATTCATTAATCTAAGTACCGTAAAAATCATTTCAGATATTTCAAGTATCCGTATTAGAGTTCGGAAATGAATTTCATAAAAAAAAAACAACTAAATTATCGAACATAATTAATAGTGATATGGTTTTAAATTTTGGTATCCTATCATGTATTACATTGTATGATTGTATCCATTTAATAAATCTATGATCATGTAAGTATAATATAGGATGAGTATTCATTTAATAAATGTATATACCACAAATTTAACATATTGATAAAAAAAATCCATGAGTTTGAAGGTGGAAAATGGAGTTAAATGCAAAAACTCCCCCTGTGTTAATCCTAAAGACCAAAAAACCCCCTGAGATAAAAAAAGTGACAAAAAACCCCCTGTAATCAATAGTCAAAGCCATACACCCCGCTAATCTTTATGCGTGTCATTCACTCGCTGTGTGTGCGATTACTTGTGTGATTTTTGTACATGTTGTGCGTGAAAGGACAAAATTACCCCTCTGAATCAAAACTCATGAAACAATTAAACTACTCATGAATTTTTAATAATATTTAAATTTAAACAAATAAAATGAAAAAATATAAATTATATTTAAACATATTAAAAAACGAAAAAAAATTAAAATGGCATAGAAATATGAATTTTTAATAATATTTAAATTTAAACAAATAAAATGAAAAAAATATAAATTATATTTAAATATATTCAGAAAGAAGAAAAAAAATGAGGAGAAGGGTAGCAACAATGGTGGAGAAGGGTAGCAAGGCGAGGAAAGAGGAGGTCGTCTCTAGGGAGTACACAATCAACCTTCACAAGCGCCTCCATGGATGGTCTCTTCTTTCTCTCTCTAAAACACATACATGTAGAGAGAGAAATGCATATTTATGTCTTATGTTCGTGACTGCGAGGATAATTTAGATCTTCATTAGTTTGCTTGATAATTTTTTTTTTTCATTTTTGTACTGCTGCAATTAGGGTTTGATGAATCAAATTGGTCTGTGCATGATTTTTCTTTGTTCAATGTGATATTTTCATCATTTTTGTATGTCGAAGATGTCTGAAAGGCATCTAATTTTTTAATGCTTCATTTGATTCTGGGTGAAAATGCTTCAATTTTTTTAATGTTTTATGTTGATTATGGGTAAATTAGAAATTTGCTTTAGAAATTAGAAATTTTTTTAATGTTTTATGTTTTTAATTCTTGGTTGCCGGAGAGAGGTTTCAGCCCATGAACGGAGCCGGCGACGACAGTGGTGGGGTGGGGTGAGTGAGGTGAGCAGAGAATTAAAAAAAAAAGTGTGTGTTTTTGTGTGTCTGTGTTTTTTTTGATTTGGGGAAGAGGGTATAATTGAAAGTATTAGGGACTGAATTGAAAATTTTAACAACTTCATTTGGGTCATAAAATTTTTGTGGTTGGACAGATTTATCCGAGGGTTTATTCGTCTTTTCACGAGCGGTCAACGGATAAAAATAAAATGGGTCGAGTATGCTTGTTTAAACACTTGTCAGGGGGGTTTTTGTCACTTTTTTTATCCCGGGGAGGTTTTTGGTCTTTAGAATTAACACAGGGGGTGTATTTGCATTTAACTCGTGGAAAATGTATGGACGAGGTCGAAATAATAATAAATAAATAAAACTAAATATGAAAAATGGATGGCGAGGGTTGCCTCGATTCGATCGGTAATGGTTAGACGTCGGTTTTTTGTTCGGTTTTTTTTCCGTCACCCCTAATTGATTAAATATCATGATTCCTTAACATCACGGCTCGGAGATTTGGGAAAAAGAAGTGGAGTACATAGAAATAGAAAAAAAGATTAGTGACAATTTCATTAATGACACAAACAATATACATATATTCTAGAGAATACAATATGAAATTTATTTTTTTTCAAAACAAAAACACCCAAACAATCAAAATACATTATCTAAATAATATTTAGAGTTATTTTGATATCAAACTTGCAAAACTTCCCTTGGAATCCTTTGTATATATATATATTCAAGAAAGAACACCATATAATTAATTAGCACGGATATAAATCCTCGCCGCCCGCATCACCACCACCACCACCACCACCATCAGCAAACCCACTACCACCACCATCGCCGCCGCCACCAATCATTTCTTGCACGACGGTCTGAGCCACTGCCTGCGCCGCACCTTCGACAAGTCCTTGCATTGCCGACATCATCATATTGTTTCCAAACCCACTATTCTTTGGACCTTGATTATTATTATTATTATTATTCTGCTTAGTGGGCCCCACAGAACTTCCATTATTCATCATCGGCTGTTGGTTAATTCCCGGCCCAGATCCATATATTTGACCCGGAGCAACCTGACCCGGTATAACCTGACCCGGTACAAACTGACCCTGATTAACGCCGCCGTAAGGATAGTTTCCTGCGCTCACACTGTGCACCAAATGAGGATGTTGCTGCGGCGGCGGCCCCATGAAGCCGTTGACTTGGGCGGCGGGGTTCATCCCGCCGCTGCTTGCGCTGTGCATAAACTGATCATGATGATGATGGAGAGATGAGCTCGCCGGCAGCGAGTGGTGCTGCTGCAGCGTCGGGCGAGGGGCGGCGGCGCAGCCCAAATGAACGTCGTACTCACAAGAATTGCAGCGGTACAGCCACTGCTTGGATCCGATTTTGCGGCAGATATCGCAGGAGAATCCGCTGGCGTGCGCGTACGGGTTCTTGAAAGTCAGCTGGAGATCGCACGTGGCGTGGGAGTGGTGCCTGATTTTCAGCGGCTTGACGGCGCAGCTGACGTGGAGATCGTACTCGCAGCGGATGCAGTGGTAGCTCCACCCGTCGCCGCCGCGGCCGCAGCCGTCGCAGCTGAAGGCGCCGCCCGGGTAGGAGGCGGCGGCGAGGAGGGTGAGGGTGCACCCGCCGTGGGAGGGGTGGGTGATGAGCTGGGGGAGCTTGGCGCACGTGTGGTGGAGGGTGAAGCTGCAGGGCTGACACGTGTACATGGTCCCACTGGCTTGGAGCTTGCATCCCGTGCAGAGTGTTTGCGGGTGGTAGATTGTGGTGGGGTGGAGCTCGTGGGGGTGGGTGAAGTGCTTCAGCGTTGTAGACGCTGGTGGCGCCGCCGCGGGCGCCGCCGCCGTGGGGGATGGGTTCGCCGTCACCCTGCCCATGTTGAGTAAATGTGTGGATTGGTTGTGGTGGAAATGATTCAATTAATTAAAGAAGCAGATGGAGTTGACTTTTGAGGTTGGCAAAGTCAACTGTTCGAACGCGTTTCCCTGTTGGATGATTTCATAAGGTAAAAATAAATAGAATTTATGTATACAAAATTCCAATACATATCTACATCTGACAGCTACTGAGTTTTGAACGAGTCAAATCGTGTGGAATTAACGTTGGCGTGTGGAATTAACGTTGGCATGTTTATTGTTTGTCATCATTAAATCGACATAATTTATACTTACTGAAAATAATTTCTCAGACTTACATGCATGAGGTATATATTATTTTTCTTTTCCTTTTTTTTTTATCTTATTATATAATCTAACGAATTATATGTTATCTTATTTATTATCTCATACTTTTTATGTTTATAATTAATAATTCAAATTACAGCCACCCTCAACTACAGATTATCGTACGAAAAGACTCACCCAGAGGTAAATTTAGAGATATTAATTCGATAAAATAGAACCGAAATTTCAAATTTCAGTATGCCAACATTTCATACCGTTTACCGAACTGAATATACGATTTGATTCGGTAAATAGCCGAATTACATAAATTTTATGTAAATATATTTAAAAGGAGGGAGTAGCTGTAATTACCCAAATAAGAGTTGGTTTTTTGTAATTTGGTCATAATTCAGTGGAAGTGACCATAATTTGCCCTAAATAATAATAGAAATAACTTAATTACATTTGTTCAAACTCCACGAATTGTCTAGAAAAAGAAAAAAAACTCCACGAATAATTTGAACATTATTACTGTTTTTTATCCAAAAAATAATTTGTTTAAAATATTATTCACTAATTTGCAACTTACTTTATTTTCAACCTCCTTCTCAATAATACTTATTCGGAATTAGATGTTACACCTGATTATTTACATTGGGTGAGTGTTAACCGTAGATGAGATCAAATAACCTCCAGGCTCCAATTAAGCACACATACACATATTATGTGTGTGATTATGTGCAGATCTACGGTTATTGAGGCTAAAATCTCCATTATCTCAACTTATATATGTGGTCAACTATTTCATTTTATGTAATCAAAATATTTTTCTAGTATTAATTTTTATTTTTCAATTCCAAAAGATCTTATCAAACTTCCATTCATTGAAAAAAAAAAAGAGAAAAAGAACTAAAATACTAATTGAACTTTCTTTTCTATTATGATTGAGTGTTGGTTTTCTTATGGCCATTTCGTTGCCCAAAGACTACAAGTTATGAATTCGAAAACTTTTGATTTTGTAAATAATTTATCTCACACTGATTTCCAACTCCCAAAGTTTTCGAAATTTCAATATTTTTAAAATACCAAAAAATCATGTAACTTTTCATTTTTTTTTTTTGTGAAGAACGCCTACTTGATAAATAGTGATCCCGTACTGTAGCGGTGAGCGAAATGAAAATAGCCTAAAGTGTGAAACGAGATTGTGGGAGAGCAATACAAACATCGTGCTGCTGGGCGAACAATTTGAATGTTGGATAATCAAAGAAAAAAGAGAAAACGTATGAGCTACTAAAATTTTATATGGAGAAAAAATACCACAATCACAAATGTTGAAGTATATTAAACTTATTAGATATTTAATTTAATTTATGAACTATAATATATATTATAGAATATAAACATATAATATATAAAATGTGTTCGCTGGAAAAAAAAAATCAGAAACTTTTGAAATTATTTTTTCGGATATTATTAATTCCGAAAGTAATGTACCATTTCTCATCTAAAAATATTCGAAAAAACTGGAAATTATTTCAAAATTACAAAATTAAGCATCGGCCGAAATCGAAAAGTTAATGTATAAGGGCAGTATTGGTATATACAAGCAAATACAAGGGGACCGAAAACATAATATATAAAAACATAAGGGTGGTTTTTGATATTTTGCAAAAAACTAAAGCGCATCAAATCAACGACCAAAAGTCTCTGATCAATCTGCCAAAGAAGAATCTTCACTAACCTTGCGCACTAAGCAAATCTAGAACAAAGAAGAAGAAACCGAAAAAGGGGGAAATCTCAGAACACACTCAGTTCAGAAATCGGAAAAACAATGGGGCTGCAATGGATGATTCTGACGTACGTGGTGGCGGCGGAGGCGGCGGTGGCGGTGGTTTTGACACTCCCATCGCCCAAGGCTGTTAAATCTCGCATCGTATCTCTCGTCTCGCTGATTCTCCAGCCTTCACTTTTCATCATACCCTTCTCTGCTTTTCAGCTCCTCGGTAAGTAGTAATTCGTTCTTCGTCTGAAATTCGTAGCTGTTTTGCGGAATTGATTGTCGATTCAGAGTTTCAGTGTGATTTTTGGGGATTTAGTTGTTGCTTCATTTCAGTTGATTTGTAGCTGTTTTGCGGAATTGATTGTTGATTCACTACAGTTTTTGGGGGATTTGGTGGTTGTTTATTTCAATAATTTTTTTTTTTTTTGGTAATTTGTAGCTGTTTTGAGGGTTTATTTGATGCTACACCCGATGAAATACACCGGGTGATTATTGACCCTAGATCTGCACATAATCACACACACACACACACACATGTGTATGTGTGCTTAGTGGGAAGTTATTTAAATGGTTGTTTGCGGAATTGAATTCATTACGATAATTAGGGGTTTGGTTGTTGTTTACTTACTTCATTTCGGTTATTGTGTAGCTTTTTGCAAAATCGATTGTTGATTCACATTAATTTTTGGGGAATTTGGTGGTTGTTTATTTCGTTGATTTTTTTTTTTGTTCGAGTTGATATTAGATATATACTGGAAGAACGAACACCGCTTGATGTGTACTGGGGATGTCTGCACTGCTTCTGAGAGGGATCGTTATGAGAAATCGGTAAAATCAATTTTTAATTATTATTTTTTTTTTCCAATTTCATTGCGCTTTGTTTTAAAATGTTGATTATATATTTTGAGTTGGAGGAACGATGAAATTAAATGTATACGCGACCTAAAATTTATTGTTATGTTAGATGCAATAGAACGAGATGATGTTATGAAACTTGTAATTGTGCTGTTCATTGTTAAGTTTTCGAAATCTTTGTTCTCGAATATGATATATAATTCATGCAAATCAGTGAACTAATTTGAGGCCCCTTTTTTGCAAGAAAAAAAAAACAGTGTGAATTAGTAAAATAAAAACGAAGTTAAGATTAAGGGATAATGGGATATGTGCGATATTAATACTTAGATTTGCCGAATAAGTTCGAGGAGAACTTGTTGAACGAGTCGAACATTTTTTGTTCATTAATCATTATACATCTATGTACAACTTTTTTAAGTTATTATTTTGATATTTTCAAAAGCTTTTGAGGGTCTTATGTATAAGTTATAACGAATGCTTATACGTCACGTCATCTTAATCGATTGAATTTGTAGTCTTTATCGGGTAAATTTAGTTTATTAAATAAATCTCTGGTGTTGATGCAGATCTACAAATCTCAAAGGAACTCAATATTATGCACGGTCGCATGTCTCCTCTATTGGTAAAATAACTCGTCGTTTTTTTGTAATTCATTTTCTTGAGTTTAGTTTTCAAGCTAATTATCGAGCATTAATTTTCACATGCCTGCAATTTTTAATTTCATGTATTTATTTTTGATACAGGTTCATTTACCGTGTTTGCAAGTATTGTAAGGATATTCAGAGCATGGAGGAAGTGGAGAAGAGGTACAAGGACCAGTAATTAGTAGCAACACGAAACTAAATGTTATTCATCGTCTACATATTTTTCGATCCTGTCGAATTCAAAAACCAAATTTAGACCATTCCGTTTATTCGATTATAATCGTGAATACTTCTCATTTGTCACATGGTGATTTATTGTTCGACCCCAATTTGCATGAGAATGGAAATTTTCAATATTGGAATAACGAATTAATATAGGGTTAATATTGGAGACACCCCTCAAACCAAACCTAATTAGATGTGGGGCAAAACCTCAAATAAAACATTTTAATTAAATCCTTACGTGAAAATAAAATTTGACTCTCATCCTTTTATTTTTATTTAACCCAAAAATACCCTTATACCTAATAAAAAACAAACCCTTATTTTTTCCGTCATTTTCTATTTCTCTCTCTCTCTAAACTGCCGCCCACCATCAACTTCTCTCTCTTTCTTTCAATTTTTTTTCATCCCACCATGGCCTCTTCTCTGTTTCATCGGCCCCACACCCCCCCTCTCTCTCTCTCTCTCTCTGGAGTAGTGGCCTGACTTGGAGGTACTCGTTATAGGAGAAGTTATTCAGATCGGATCTCGATGTGGGGCGGCGGACGGCGGCAGTTTTTAGTCGCGGGTAGCGGCGGTGATTGTGGTCGTTAGAGGCGGAGGCGGTTTTGGACGCTTACGTCGGTGGTGATTTTCTTCAACGCCGACGAATTTTTTTTATTTTTTTTTTTGTTTTGGGACTTTTAAATGTAGCTTAATCATTTCTTGATTTCAAGATTGTTTTTCTCCACATTAGTCAGTTTGTGTAGGTCAGAATTAGATTTTTTAGTGTATTCTTTAATACTCCAACGTAGTCGTAATTTGATATTGTGTTTGGAGGAGAGGAAGGCTAATTATAATGAAAAGTGAGACATAGAAGAAGAGAAAAAATGTTCGATGATTATGGGCAGATTTCGGAGATCCATTTTCATAGGTGGAGGTTGTGGCGGATCTAGGGTTTCATATTGGATGAGTGCGTATGACTACTATTGTCTATGGATTACTATGAGTGTCTACGAATGGGTAGCGGTTAGGGTTCAAAATGGGAGCTAGGGTTTTAAGAGTACGTGACTACGGATTACTATGGTTACTACAGGTGTCTATCGATGACTACGGCCGATTTTGTTTAAAAAACATTCATAATTTTCAATATTAGTATACTATAGTACGCCATAGTATACGATAGTACACTACTTTTAAAATCTGCAGTACTATTTAACAAAAACGAAAAATATTATTTTTCGTAATTTTTAATAAAATGTTAAAAATAAGGAAAAAAACCTAAGTTGCTTATAATAATGTAAAAATGCTAGAGTGAAAAACGAAAAAGAATATGTTAGATGGAATGCATAATAAAAAATGATAAATACAGTTTGAATTTTATTTAATGCAAATTTTAAATTTGTAAGTGGAGGGGCATTTTTGGAATGAATTTAATAAAGGATGTGAAGCAAAGATTTAATTGGACTTGTCATTTAGTTCTAATTAATTTTGTCACGAGGGACCTATATCTTAAGGCCCCATTAATATAACCTCTATTTGGATTTTTTTTCTTCTCTAATCTGGGAAATAAAGAGAGAGAAATATAAACAAAGACAAGGACTTTCTAGATTACATATCGTCGTCACTTAGAGTATAATAAATACCTTCATCCTCCCTCTGCTGCTCTTCCCAGTCAATAATCTCTCGTATATATCTAAACGCTTCATCGACCGATTTTCGATCACGAGCCTGGATTTGGTTAACGTACAGTTTTTTTCCCGTGAGAGAAGTATACATCTTCTTGAATTTCATACCGATATAGTAAAATGCCTGTTGTGCCAGAGGACTCTTACTACTATGATTACGAGTCTTTAATGGTTTAAAATCCCGAAACCAATCACAAACGGTTAAAGGGACTTTCTCGATTTTATCCTCGAATAAATCGTATTTTGTTAGCAGTAGAAGAAAGGGCGACCCCACGAAACAAGAATGCGTTGCTATAGCCTTGAAAAAATCTCTGCTTTCGATCATTTTATCGTGTTGGTCATAATCGATCAAAGAAATGCAGAAGATTACGGCGCTCGTGTTCTCGAACATTTCTAGCCATTTGAATGTACGGTTTTGCCCCTTAGAGCTGAGCTGGATCAATTGGTACCTGAGAAAGAATGTGCAATAATATGGTAAGTGTGTTTTCGAAGAATTAATAAAAGATAACGTTTCGATTAACTAGTGGCTTACTTTGTTTGTTGGATTTTCGGGTTTTCGTCGTATATCTGAGAAACTGCACTGTGATATTCGAATGAGAATTCGGTGCACGCAATACCGTTACTTGGAGTTGTACCTTCAGCTAATAGAATGTCTTCCTCCAAAGGCTCGTATTCATTCCTCGATATTTCGATGACCTGTCAAAATTAGTGAATACTGTTAGTGAGGGGGGGCCATGGCCCCCTCACTGCTTCTCGAAAAGCTAGTATTTTTCAATATAGAGATCAGAATCGTACCCGGTTTAGGAAATATTCGGCGACATCTGGAATTAATTGAAGTTGTTTTACTCTCTTGTATGTTTCTTGTATAGAAGGATCTTTCCAGATTCCATGAACTAGAGGAGAATATTCCCGTGCAGCAGCAGGAAAATATATATCTATCTCTCCATTAGCCATTAGATTCAATAACCAATCAGAGAAGTCACTGATTTTTTGATTATTAAATTCCATCTCTCCTGAAAAACAAAAAAAAATAAAAATAAAATAAAAATAAAATAAAAAATAACAATAAATCAAGAACAAGAAAAAAAACGGAGATTGTTGTAATAAAGATGAGTGAAAGCAGAGTAAACTACCTCGTACAGACCTATCGAAACTCTCCTCTTCGATATGCTCTCTCCATTCGAGCAGAGTACCGAGATATCTGTACATGTTACTTTGAATTACGTGCTTAATCTTTTGCATCTCTTCAGAACTGAATTTGTTTGCGTATATCAACTTCGCCTGTTACGTTGGAGAGACTATATTTTCATGGTATATTCTTTAATAAATTAAACCGGAAAAAAAAAAAAGACGATACGTATGAATAGAGTTTACGATGTTGTACCTGCTTGTAGATGGTACTTTTTCCAGAGCCGTCTAATCCAAGAAGAAGAAGCTTACGGACTCGATTCTGCTCCGAGTAATCAGGGGAAAACAATCTAGGTATAACCGAAACACGATCTTTCTTTTTAGGATTAGCAATTTGTGATGGTGGTGGTACAGGCAACGAGAACAACGACGAAATGAAACGAACCGAGACCTGCCTAACAAAAAAACCCCAATTCAATCTTCTTCAATTGGAACAACACTTTAAAATCGTCAAAACAAAAATCGCGAAATGGAACCTTTTCCCAAATATTCCCTTTAATGTTGTTTTGGCCTTCTTCCTCGTACGATCCATCCTCGTATAGCCAAAAGTGAGTACCACTAGGGCATTGCACCTTGGCCAGCTAAAAGAACGATACGACACGATTATAATATATATAAACATAGTAACAAATAACGGAATTTACGATTAAACCACTAAACGTGGCAACCACATGCAGAATGTGTTTATTAGGATCGACGAGTATTTTACCAAATCGTTCAGAAAAAAACTCGTCGACATTTTAAAAAACGTCGGTTTCAAGAAAATATTTCTAAATCATGTCAAGAAAAATGGAGTTTTTTTTTTTTATATAATTACCTTCAACACTCGAAGTTCGAGTTTAGTGATCTCGCGGCCATTCATGTAAACTCTCGTATTACCGCCACTCGCACCGGTCTGCAACTTGCCGCCCACATCTAATTTCGAACTAATAATCCTCTCCGGCTTTTCTCCTTCCTTCAATTAAATAAAAAAATCCCAACAAATCAAAATAAAATAAATTGTAAAAAAAATCAATATTTTGAAAAATAAAATAAAAAAATCTGTTACCTTGCCCCAAAGCCCAGAATCCTCATCATACCAAAATCTGCCAGGCTTCAAACCCTTCGGAGGCAACTTACAACCCAACAATTCATCCAATTCATCTTCCCTCAATTCACGGCCATTTACGATGATCTGACGTGGCATCACCTGATTGGCCCTGCACTCTCTCTCCATCTCCATTATCTGCTTAACCCCCAATTGACTGCAGATTCTCTTCAACAATCTCGAAGGCTTCCCCAATTTTGCCCTGTTGGCTTCATCAATGGGGTTTCCGATGCAGGTGATGCACTTTCTCCCCTCCGGCATGGATCCCATTGCCTTCAACAAGCATTTTTTACAGTACTCTGCTCCGCACACTACGCAGCCCTCTTTCCCCCATAAAATTCCTTTACCTCGATTTCTGCACCTACTGCACCTTCTGCACCTTCTGCTCTTAATTCCACGTTTTACGTGCTTCGTTTCGGTTGTAACCTGATCGGAGCGAGGGGAATTGCCGGGATCGGAAGCGGCACCGCCGTCGTCGGAGGCGATGGAGCTAGCGGCGCTCAAGAGTTTGATGTAGTTGTCGGAGGTGGTGGTGGTGTCGGAACTGGATGCGGATTTGGACGAGGCAGGGTTTCTGGGGGAGAGGGAGGGTGGGTATTTGGGGAAGGTGGTGAATTTTGGTTTGGGGAAGGTGGAATTTAACGGCGGCGGGTTGTAAAATGGGGGAGGGCCGGCGTAATTGACGGAAATGGAGTAATCTAGCTGGTCGTCGTCCGGCAGAGGGGCGCCTTCCGGCAGCATTTTTCTCAGCAGCTCCGCCCAGAGATTGGGCGTCGCCGGTTCCTGCTCCGGCGGCTCCGCCGCCGCCATTTAGTGTGTGTGTGTGTGTGTGTGTGTGTGTGTTTAGTGCGTGATTATTGTGGTGTTTGAAACGTGAGGGGTTACGCTAGACTAACGCAGAGGGCGTTACGTAGAGCGGAGGTTTGTTATGGTTAGAGAGAGAAACGGAGAAAGAAGAGGGAGAGAGATGGTGACGGGGGGATGACGTCAATGATACGACGTCGTAACGTTGGGTCAATTTTATAATTCGGGTTCGGTTGATTGGGAAGAATATCTATCATCAATTCGGAATTGAATCGACGTTTTGTTGGGAATGATGTTTTTGTTAGGAGAAATGTTGGGTTCAATCATCAATGTTTGGTTACGGGTGTGAATTGGGATTCGGATTTTTTGGAATAAAATCTAGTTGTTTTGGGAAGTGCAAAATTAAATTTTCAGTCCAAGAGATTATCGAAAAATAAAATAAATAAAGTCGATTTTTTTTTTTTTTTTTTGAATAAAACCATGAGTTTTATTACATGAGTCACTTTATTGCCTTCTCTAACGATGTGCTGAGCTCAAAACAACCCCAAAATCTGCAGCAATGCGTTTTATATCGTCAATGATGGTGCCGTAGGATGCATGCGATCTCGTTTCACCAATTGCAAAAATAACACAACTCGAGTCAACTTCTAACACTATTATTTGCCAGTTATTTGTCTCGCGCCATGTGGGATCGAGAGATTGCTTAATTCACCCGAACTTGTTCTCGCTATGACTCCTAAACTGCAAGCACCTTCAATATTCACTGACGTGTCAAAAATAATGTTGACTGTTTCTGCTTACGGGGGAGTCCAAAACACCCTCATCCGATCTCGTTGTAAGCGCCCTCTTCAATAAGTAAAGTCGATTTACATAGTATAAGATACAAGGACATGGGTTTAATCCACTTTGCAGCCTTGAAATATACTATTTAGACACTTTCCACCCTCGAAAAATAATAATAGCACTTTGCACCCTCAAAACGCAATAAATCATTCATAATGCACAATAATTAAATAATAAAGACAATTTCATTTTTCATTTGTGTTTTTAATCTAAGAAAACCACCCAAAAACTCTTAATTTTTTTTTTTTCAAGAAAAAACTATGGAATTTTTTTGAGTGAAGATGATTCCCGTAATTTAATTCTAAAAGTTAAAAAAATTAAATTTAAATATAATGAGAGTGAAATATATGAATATTATTTAAAACAATAAAGTTAAAGAGATGATAAACGTGTGAAGTGAGCTTACAAATTAAGAATTAAAAGGATGACATGCGTTTACTTAAAGCCGTACATTATTTATGATTTCATTTCAGTAGAGAAAATGATCCATGATCATCATACAAAATTAGAAAATTAGAACTAATGAACAATTGGGCCGAAAATTAAAGTTACTAAAATAATTGTTTTAAATTTGATTGACAATTGGGTCGAAAATCTTAGCCCACCAAGGCCCCTCATGATTCACTAAATGCATAATTAATAATTATTTAAACAGGGAGGGGTGATTTTTTTTTTTTTTGTAATTTTCAGACTTAGATCAAATGATGTTAATGTTAAATGTCTAAAAACTAAAACTAAAAGCGAGGGCCACATTGAGACAATTTTTCAATTATAGGGGGCAAATCGATACAATTAAGAGTAGAAGGGGTAAAGTGATATCGAGCCAAAGTACAAGGGGGGAAAGTGGAATTTACCCTTGTAATATTTGTCTATTAGATGATCACATTAAGACAAATTTTCAATTACAAGGGGCAAATCGATACAATTGAAAGTAAAATGAGGTAAAGTAATATCCAACCAAAGTTTAAGGAAGAAAAGCGAAATTTACCCTAATATTTGTCTACTAGATGATGCCTTGAAATATTTATTGTGATTTATTAAACCAAGCAACGAAGTTTCCAATTGGCCTGCAAAGCTTACAATGCTCCAATATTTGAAATAAAAAAATAAAAAAAATAAAATTAACATCGATATTTACGAAATACTGTCCAATAAAAAGGGGCTATTAGTTAATCTTACCTTCAAAACAAACAGAATTATCATAAATAATATATAATCAAGAAGTGGTAGAAAGAGAAAACAATGGCGAGCTCAGCAGCAGTGTTAAAGACGATTCTGTCCCTGAGAATCTTAACTCTGCTAGCCCTAGCTGCATCAGTTGTGATTATGGCACTCAATAATTACACAGACGAAGATGCCACCAAAACTAAGTTCACTGATGTCATAGCTTTTAGGTAACTCTCTCATTTTTATTTTTTTTGGAAAAAAAATTATTAATTGGTTGAATGTTGTTATTTAATTGTACTATAATATTTGGGGTTTTTGCAAGGACTGCCTTAGTGAAATTTTGAATTGCTGAAAAAAATCTTTTATTAAAGTAATTAGCACAAACCCCCCTATGAAAATCAGTCAAAGACAATAAGGACCGTGCGACCTCGACGTGGGACACACTCGCGGATGTGCGTTTTTTGACTTGAAAAGACTCAAATACCCTTTAAATTAGAAGTTTCGAAAATCACAAATTCACCCCGAAATTTTCATATGCCCAAAATGAAGTTTTCATAGTGTGGGTGTGGGTGATTTTTTATATTTAGTATATTTATGTTTACATTTTGTTTATTTAAAGTGCGAATACTGCTAAAAAATATTAAGGATAGTTTAGTCATTTCGTGTAAGTCCATAACCAATTTCGAAGAAAGGGGCAGTGTGCTTTGTAAATCATAATATAGGGGTTCTTTTCTAAAAAATATTAACATGAGGACTTTTTCAGCAATTTGAAATTACACAGGGGGTTAGGTGCAATTGATATAAATATATGTGTTGTGCAGGTATGTATTTGCATGTGGGGCAATAGGGTTTTTGTACACAATATTTCAGATCCCATTTGCAATATACAATGTTGTCCAAGAGAAGAGATGGATACGAAATGGTTGTCTGCAAGAATTTGACTTCTATGGTGACAAGGTTCTAATTTCATTTCAATTCTCACTTTTTTCTAACTATTTTTTTTTATCGTTGTGTGTGCGTTTCGTGAAAGCCTTAATAAATCGATCGCACCTAAATTTCGGTACACTAATTTTGTATGTTGTACATGAAAACTAAAAGATTGCGTTTGATCAGTTCGTTAATTACGAAGTGCTTAAACTATAATAAAAGTCATAAGTAATATAATTTTTATCATACTTTTATTTACGTTACAAGAATGAACCGAATTGCGGTCGCAGTATGTTATGAAATGGTGATTTAATACGGTTCGATCGATGATTCGATTTATTGAACCGATGTTGGCTTATAGTCCTTCAAAAAGTACATTTCAAACTTCATTTAGATTGAGTTAGGTTTAAAATTTAGAATTTATAATAACAAATGTATTTAACTTATTTGAATGAATTTCAACTTTCTTAGTACAATTATCAAATAAACATAATTTTCTTGGTTTTTTGATTTTTTTTTCTCTCTAGGTGGTTGCATTTTTATTGGCAAGTGGAGTTGGTGTTGGATTTGGAGTGACATTTGAATTTAAGAGAACTTTTGGCGAATTATTAGGCGATAAAGACCTAAAATTCCTTAACATGGGCACTGTTTCGACTGGACTTCTCCTTGCTGGATTTGTTTTTATGGCTCTACTCACCGTATTCTCATCGAACCGTCGTGCTTCTTCAAGCAAAAAGGGATTCTTCTAATAAGATGATTATTATTATTATTATTTCTAATATTTTGTTCTATATCATCAATCAATAACTAGATTATTTGTGTTACACATAGATAATTCTTTAAATATAAATTTTAATGTACTACTCTCCAAGCTTGCAATTTGAAAGGCTAGCTAATAAATATGTTAAGCTCATTGTTTTTGTGTGACATTATATTTGACAAGGGAAGTTTTGTAATAACTCTATATATTAGTTCTTGTTTGACGTTATATTTGACAAGGGAGTTTTATATTGTTCCATATTTATTATTACAATATAAAGTAGGGTAATTGGTATTCTGCACCCTCAAATTACATGTATCGACACTTCGTACCCTTAAACTGAAACAATAGCACAATGCATCCTTCAATTACCAATTTATCGGCAAAGTGCACCCTAGTTCACCGTCTGATTAAAAAAGCGATCGGGCTACCTGTTTTGAGAGATTGAAAAACTGCAGATTTTTCTTTCTTTTATCAATAGCAATTTTCTGAAATAATGGATTAGTTGATGCGAATCTTCCTTAAATGAAAAATCGACAGGAACACCGCAATAGTCTGATTAGTCGGATTGTTGTCTGCGGATCTTCCTTAATAGAAAAAATGGTGTTTTGTAGTAGTCGGAGATGCAAGAGTGGGTTGAACGACCATGAAGTAGAGAAAAAAATCATAATTTATCCGGTGCTCTTCTGCAAATTTAACTCTTATGACTTATTTTGTGTCAACATTGCCTTAACTTTTGCTGATAGAACTCATGCCAGTTGGATTTTTAGCTCTCAATGCGCATCTTAGGCTCCGTTTGGTTGGCAAGATAAGATTAGCCAAGATGAGATTAAATAATTTAATGAGACCTAATTATTTTATTGGAGCTTGAAACGTCCAACAAAAAAAGCTCATTAGAAGACAAGATAAGGCAAAATAAGCCATAATTATATAATTTTGGCGGGTCGACCAGACAATTTATTGAGGATACCAAACATCAAATTAAGTCCAACTATTTAGTTAATCATGGCTTATATTGGCAACGAAACGGGGCCTAATTTATTATTTATATGAATTTTCTTAGTTTTGAATGCCTTCTTATAACTTATGAAACATGCTCGGATTGAATGTAATGTAATATACAAATCTTGTACATCGTGTGATGGGCCTAGATTTGGCATAATGGGCCAAATCTAATGAAACGAGTTGGACTCTTAACAAATCGCAGACGTCGGTTACTTTTTTTAACCAAAAGATGAGTTACGGTGCACTTTGTCAAGCAATTAGTAATTGGAGGGTGCATTCTGCTATTTTTTTTAATTTAAGTTTACAAAGTGCAAAAAACATGTAATTTAAGGGTACAAAATGTCAATTGCCCTATAAAGTATTATTGTTAAACCTTGTACTTATTTTTAAAATCCTCAATTGTCAAATACATAAATCCCCTTTTCATTGTTTTTAATTTTCCTTCTTCGAGCCCACAACTTACTCCCACACAAGTCGAATACACATTGTCCGATTTCACGATTTTGAATTTCACAAACAACACGAGAAAAAATAACTTGGGCCAAGTTGGGTCGGGTACACTTATGATAATCCGCGTCTGCATATACCTTAGATTTATAATGCATTAAATACACACAAATGCCTCGAAATCTAACGACGGTCGAAATTCTCCATCCCGACTATGTTAATCCTTCACAAGATCACCGCAACCGGCGGGGGGTAATTTGGGGATTTAACATGTACTCCATTAAAAACAAACCCCTAATACTAAATATATTACATAATTACCACTCATACACTATTCTATACTAAACAATGTAATACTTATCCAAAATTTAAATTGCAACGGAAGGAACAAATCATTGCCGAATAATATAAGGGCCCATCCCCTTTTTTTCTTTTCCTTTTAATTTCTTAGAAAAATAATATTCATTATTATTTCAATTCATCATTGAAAAAAAGAAAAAAAGAAGTAGAACTAATAAACAATTATTATTAATTTGACTCGTATATTTTTAGTAGCTAAAAAAAGTGATTTTGAATTTGATTGACAATTGGGTCGAAAATCTTAGCCCACCAAGGCCCCCCTCATGATTCATCTGTCGGTTCATCAGGAATTAAATTTAAACCGGGTCAGGGTTGGGCCCAATACACAAATGACATTGTCTTTTCTATTTTGGCATTAAAAAATAGAGAAAATTGCGGCCAGACCCCAGAGGTAATGTTGAATTACAAAAATTCCCCTCTCATTTGGGTACTTATAACTAGGGCTGAGACTGGGTTGGGTCGGTCGATTACCAGCCTAAGAACCGACCCATCCGTCAAACCATTTTTGCTAAAATTTGAAAACCGTTGCCGACCCAACCTTTGTGGGTCGGTTGATGGTTGGCAACTGAATATTTGGTTGCGGAATGGGTTGGTTGATGGTTTATACCCGCACCTAGTTCACTTGAAAAAAATCAAAATTTGGAGTAAAAATATCCACATTTTGCGTAATGTCACGATGCGATCATCATTTATCAGTTCAAAATAATTAATAACAATTTACGGAAAAAATATAATTAGGAAACTCAAAGTAATTTCAAACATACACAAGAGATTTAGTGGATTTTTGTGCGCGTTTGTTTAAGTTTGGGCATAAAGAAACTGGTTGAATATTTAGGTCAATTTTTTTTCCTTTGTTGATTGTTTTAAAATTTAAAATACTAATTATTTTGATAATTTAATAACCACTTAAGAAAACACGGGCTTTATTTTATATTTTTAATAAAATTTTAATAGTATAGTTGGATAACCGATAATTATCGGTCAACCAACTTTTGATAATATTAGAAACCACCAACCGACCCATTATAGATGGGTTGGTTGAAATTTTCGACCCGATCCAATGGATCGGTTAAAAATTGATTATCCGCCTATAAATATGGTCGGTAATGGATCGGTTGGTGGATAAAAACCAACCCAGTCCCAGCCCTACTCAGGGCCGGTTCTGAGGGGAGGCGAAGTAGGCGGTCGCCTAGGGCCCCCGGATTTTTTCAAAAATTTAGGGCCCCGAATTTTTTTATACCCTTTATATATGAACATTTATTGAAAAAAAATATATTATATATATAATTATTGAGAATTTTAATTCATAAATAGCTATTATCAACGATTTTTACTTGTTTTTAGAATTCCTCTAATCATGAGAGACCACTAATTATTAAATTTGTAATGTATTAGTTATTTACTTTTATATATATTTACTTGTTTTAGTGCTACTTCATGCAAATTATCCTTAAAAAAATCGGGGGCGCTGCCCCCGAACCCCCGTAAACTTTAATCCTACTATATCACAAATTTTTAATCGTGCCACTGGCTATGTACCTTACAAAATCGAGTTAAAATAGAGTTTATCACCTTTTATAAAAAAAAAGTTTTATTGCAGATTGTAGAAGGGGCCCCATTTTTATCCGTCTTCAAATCTCGCCTAGGGCCCCCAAAATCTCAGGAACGGCCCTGGCCCTACTTATAACTACCCCTTCGGCTTTGGATATATCTTTTTTTACAAACAAAATCCTCATTCAGTTGATAAATTTGACACTGTAATGGTGGACCTGTAAGACAATACATAGTTGATGGAGGTGGTTGTAATTACCCAAACAGGAGGAATTTTTTCGTAATTTAAACTTACCTCAGGGGGTTTGCCGTAATTTGCCCTAAAAAATCAAATGATCGATTATAAATACCATTCATTGTAGAGAAAAAAAAATGAAAATGAGGAATAGATAACGAACCACATCAAACAATGTGATGGATCAATATTTAAGTTGATGATTGGTATCCTTCTATTATGCTACCGTTGGTGAAATATATCGGATACTTGTATGTGTGTGTTGTGTGTAAAATTCGTATGAATCTACATATTGTATAATTAATAAGATGTAATCCGTTGAAATTCACTGAATGTGGCTGATATAGATATCCTCCTAAGGGGTGTTCACTCGGCCAGTAAATTGATCGAACCGAACCTAACAGAAAGTCCGGTACCGAATTGAAAAAACCGAATTAATTCAGTAAAAAACTATACCGAACCCAATAGTTTGGTTACGATACAAATTGTCAAAGTACCGAAATTCCGATACGGTATTACCGAATGAACAACCCTACTCCTAAGTCCTAAATAATACAAGGTTGATATAGTAAATTCTTAAATGAAAAAAAATGAAAAAGGCAATAAATAAAATGTGGGAGAAAGGTATGTTTTGCTAATTAAATGACCTTTATTCCACAATTTTCTTTAATTAAAAAAAAAAAAGGTGGGAGTGATGAATGAAAAAAGGAAGTAAAAGTTGTGGTGCAGTCCACTAGAAATGAAATTGGAGGCAGCAAGCAGAGGTGCATGAAAAGCAATTGAAAAAACTCAATCTTAATGGATATAATCCAATTGCCCTAGAAAGAGACAGATAATAAACCACATATATTGTGATGAGATCTATTTTTTTTTTTTTATAACTTTCTCACTTGCAAACAATATCTAATTATATATAGATTTATTTATCCTTTTTTTTTTTTTTTTTTTAATTTCATAGCAACAAAAGTTGTGTTATATAAGTTTAATTCATTATCTCGTGCTCCCAATATTTGTCCCTTTTTTTTTCCTCTTTGAAAAGATTCACGTTAGGGATGGGAATTGCAGGAATCATATCAGAATTAGCACTTTCGAAAGAGAAAGCAAAAATCTAATTTTTGTAGTCAAAATTTAAATACAATTCCGTGGATTTTTTTTGCAAAAATTGGAATTTAAAAAATTGAAGGAAAAAAACTATTCTAAAATTGAAAATTTTCGGATCAGGCAAAGTGGAATTTGAAATTTCTATTTTTTTAGGTACCTGTATATAATACATAATGATACTCACATTATAAGACTAATATTCGGAAAGCAAAAAATCATTTTTTTTTAAATTGTTGAATGACCACCTCAACTAAAAGTTTAAACTGTTAGTGAAATGTATAATTTAATATTAATATATCTAATACGATCTTTCAAGTGGAGGCAGAACCTTTCATTTGGTCTGGCTCATATACACCGATGAATGACCACCTCAATAAAAAACTTAAGCTGTTAGTGAAATGAATTATTTAATATTAATATCTCCAATAGATATTCGAATCAACAACCGAAATCTAATATGTTCCAAAAAAATTTTTATGGAAAACCGGAACTTTCTTAATTCGAAATGAAAAATACTCTTTCCGATTTCCACCCCTAATTTCAATATTTGTCTTTTCTTTTTTTCTTTTTAGAAGAGCTCTCTCCCCACACAGCGCAGCGCACTCAACAGATTTGCCTTTACTTTACTCAAGTGAGGGGAAGATTTATTAGTAATATAAAATAAATTTAATTTAGACTATTAAAATATAGTGTTGAAAGTACATTTACACATTAGGACAGGGAGCATGGGTTGTTCTCTTTTTTTTTTTTTTTTTTTAATTTATTTATTTTAATTAATTAATTATTTTTTTATTTAATAATAATAATAATTATTATTATTCTCTCTCTTCTTTTTGAACCCTTTTTCTCTTTTTCTTTTTGGTTGTAATTTATTAAATCTTTTATGGGAAGGAGACCTTTTTAGTCTCCATGTGCCTCCATCAACTTCAGCTCCAGTAGTGGATCATTTCATATGAAAGACAAAACATTAAAAAATAAATAAATAAATCAAAGAAGAAAAATCCTAAAAACTTATAATGATATATTCATTTTCTTGAATTGGTTCATCACAACCATTACCCTTTATTATTATTATTTTTTTTTATTGGAATTTATTTTTATCGAGAGCTAGATCGCCTTCGAATGATGGAATTTGGTATAAAATCAGCAATAATTTATATTCAAAAGACTCACCGGATCATTAGCATTTCATGCAAGAAAGAACGGTCCATTAGAGATCTTCAGAAAGCTCGTTTTATGAGAATCGAGATAAATTAAAAGTACGACGCGAGCTAACATATTTAAATAGATTAATATCCGTAATTGTTGATATAATGTCAACCATTTATATATAGCTTACATCAAGATTTTAATGTAGTTAATTAATTATTGGCATATGTTTTGACAATTGAGAGCATAAGTATCATTTTTTGTGTGCAAAATCTCATTGTTTATGGAAATTTCTAATGAGATGAAAAAACAAACAAAAAGTAACACTAAAAGGGGATTAGTGAGTGGTAACATGTTACACACACACACACACTGCAGTGGGGGAAAAGGAATAAAGATACCAAATGTAAATATATATATTTATTTATTTAATTTTTATTTTTTTAAAAGAAAAAAAGGTTGTTTGAATGAATGACATCTGCTTTGGTAAGAAGGATCTAAAGAGAAAGATGGGGTCATAACTTTTTATCTTATATATATAGAGATGTAAATCATATACCCAACAAACCCTAATCATCAATCCATGAACAAAATGGGGTCCAACATTTTTTGGAATCTATCTATTTGTTTTTCATGTTTCTTGGTTGGCTCACTGTCCTAATCAAAAATAAATAAAAATATCACTAATTAATTAATTAGGGGAGTTCTTAACAACATTTGAGAACTAGTTGATAAACCATCATTTATTTAATCTCAGGGATTAAATGTAAATTATGGGATTATATGCTATTGTTTTACTTTACTGAAATGATCAATATTATCGTTTCAATTTTATTAATATTGTTCTGAACTCAAACGTACTCAAACGTGATTTTGACCATTTCTAGTTTAATTTATGCAAAATTGAAAACACGGAAATAGTTGTGGGCATTGTTCGTTTATTCATGCATATATTTATCACCCCACATCTAATCTTGGTGATTAAACTTTAATTATAAATTTAATTTAAAGAACTACAAGTTTCGTGTTTTGAGTTTTGCCAAATTCAAACAAAAAAATGGTCAAAATCACGTCTGAATTAGAAAAATATGAATTGTTTTTGTAAATTAAAATCGTATCAAAAATCATATACAATGTAAATTATACAGAAAAATTGGAAAAAAAAGACAAAAAAACGCTACAAAATTTAAAATATCATGAATCATTTATGTCATCAGATATATAATTTAAGGGTGAACTTTGCTGAAACTATAAATTTTAGGGTGCAAAGTGCCAATTTAGGTAATTTGTGGGGTTCAAAATGCAAATCACCCAATTTGGTAAATAATCTTTATGAGATTCTATAAATATTATAGCATTTACTTTTCTGAAAAAGAAAAAAAAAAAGTAACTTTATAGAGTAATTTAAGGTTAATAATATTCGAAATTAAACTAGGAGAGATTATTATCCAAATAAATAAATAAAAAAATGAAAATAAATAGTGATGAATGAGTGAAGAAAACACAGCATGTGAGTGGGGGCTGAGGACACAATTACCTTTAAATCCAAAAAGAACTCTCTCTCTCTCTCTCTCTCTCTCTCTCTATACTCTCTCTCTAGAGAGAGAGAAAGAGAGAGAGAGTCCAAAAGTCAAAGCATCAAATCTAAAAGATGTAAAAGCGTCTTTCCAAAAAGAACCTAAAAACGTGCAATTATACGTTTTCTTTTTCGGCTTCTTCTCACGTTACGTAGTAACCCACTCAACTCAACGCTGTAATTAATAACTTCTCACATATATATATATGTGTGTGTAAATATGTGTGTATGTAACTATATGTATGTATACACACAGAAAACACACTCCATTTAATGAAAAATTGTAGTATATATAGTACATGTTCTCATTTATTCAAAAGTACCTGGAAAAAGTAATGATTCATTCTTAGAGAGGCCACTTAACTTTCTTTGTCGTACGAATTTAATTTGCAAGGCTAGCAGCTATTATTTGAATTCGAATTTTAGTGAGCAAATTGAAAATTAATTAATTATAAAGTTTATTTCATTATATTAATTCGTTGTTTTATATCGAATTGATGAAAAACTTTACGGGTAGTTCGCTAAAGAAAATTGAATCACGGGAGAATTTTCGCGTAGTAATAAAACATTGAGGAGTTATTTTAACTTGAGAAATTCCGAATCTACGCAATATATAATCACGGAAGAGAAATGGAAGAAAAAAGTTAGAAGAATTGGAGGAATTAGGGATTGTGATTTTGAAAAGACAAAAAAAAACCTTCCAAATCGCATGTACCATTGCATCTAATTCCGGACACTTCGCCTGAGAATTCAGAAAAAAAGGTATTGTGACACAACTAATTGAGTTTAGGTGGAATCGAAGTCTTTTTTTTTTTTTTTGAAGATGGTAATACGCCAAAACGGTCGCAGTTTAGATGATCTCAATACATTAATTTAGTTATTAACTTATCGTGACAGGGAATCATCAAAATAATAAGGTGCGATATTGGATTTTCTCAGACTTTCTGTGATCACTTGCATTTTTCTTATCTTATCATTAGTTTGGGATGTCTATTTTGCTCGTGTTATTTTATTTCAGATAAGCTTTTGTTTTTTCTAGAATTGCTATATTTAACCATTTTTCTGGCTATAGTATGTTATTTGAAACTCTTTATGTACTCATTGATTTTTGATCTATAGACAGGTTGGGGGTCCAGCCCCATCAGGTGTCGTTCTTCTGGAAAAAAAAAATATGGATCCTTGGTACTAAAACAAAATTCATGATCATTCCAAACATAAACATCAAACGATAAATTTCCTTTAGATATGTTTAATTTCTTCAATTATTAATGTCAAATAATTAAAAAAAAATTAATATATATGTATGCAATCAAAAAAAAAAAAAAAAAAAACAAGTAGTACATACAAGTGTGACGTTACTCAAAATAAATAATCTGGAGACAAAATTAAGAAATATCTTGCAGACATTTTCCTTTTGGAATATATAGATTAAGATTCCAGAAAAACAAGACATGACCTAAGTTCTTGTCTTAGGCTATCAGATATAATGTGAAGTACTCATATATCACTTCACAAAATTGTACATTTTATCTGCATTAATACTATATTGTATCTATAGTGTATGTATCTTACTATTCTCTCAAAATTATTACAAAAAAAAAAAGAAAGAAAAAAAATGGTATGGTTGTGATGGATAACACAAGTCGGCATTTTATTCAATGGTAATCGAAACAATCCGAAATGATGTTTGCATATGTCGTCACATGCGATTTTCAATTATTTTTTCTTTTTTTTTCGAAAATTATTAAAGGGGAAGTCGAAAGATTACAAAACGCTATCTAACAAACAACAACTTAGTCTCGATCATTCGAACGACATGCGACTACATATATCTAAGGTAAATCTTACATTTTTCCTCGCTACATATTGTTTCGATTATTAAAAGAAAACCCGAAAAAGCAGGGACTCGAGGGCACGAGCCCAAAAGGATTCCGGTTCATGGTCTTTACCGATACACAAAATTATATATTGGAGAGCTTTTAACTAATTGCCCCTAACTTTTGAGAGTTTCTTTTGTTTCATATTATCTGTCATTTTAAAATTATATTTCAATGCTGCATTAATTAAATAAATTTCAATTATGCCTTTATTAACTCTCTAGCACTCTCTCTACATTAATTAGTAAACAAATTTATTAAGTGAAGATATATTTATTTTCCTAAAATCATGACATACTTATTAAGAGGGTGTTTGGCTAAGCTTATAAGATGTTAAAAGGAGCTTATAAGATGTTTTAGAGCTTATAAGCTCTTCCAAAGTGTTTGGTAATTTTTTAAAAAAATATCTTAATTTTTTTTAAAATAAGCTGTTGGAGAGCAAATAAGATCTTTTTAAATAATATAAGTACCTCTACCCCACATTTTTATTTAAGATCTTATAATGAGTAAAAATAGGAAATAAGTTTATTATCCAAACACTCTAAAAATTAATCTTAAAAATAAGATGTAACAGCTTATCAGCTTTTAAAACATCTTATCAGATGTAATAGCTTTTCAGCTATTTAAAATAAGTTTAGCCAAACACCCTCTAAGTTTATAGGAGGGATTGAGTACCACTTTATAAGAGGAAATTATTCTTTATTTATTTTAATTATCTACTATACGTACATAATCCTTTCCCGGGCTGTATACATATATTTAAATATTTGGTTTTTATGTTTTTTTTTCCCTTTTAAGTAAATTAATTAATGTTTTAATCAAAGTTTAATTGTTTGTAAAGACATAAAAAAATCCATCCATTAACAGATAAACTTAATGCTAAAGAACAATGTGGTTAATACACCAATTTTGGATGATCCACTGTACAGAGAGGGGGCCGGGCATGAGTGTGAGGTACAACGAACTTTAATTAAATGTTTTCCAACCATATTTGTGAACAAATAAGGTATATATATATATATATATATCACTATTTTGATGTACTACATTGTAATTGTATATAGTACCTACTAATAATGTTTTGGAAGAAAAATAAGTTAGAGAAATAAAGTAATATATACTTTCTTGATTTTGGTAAAATATAGTTTATATTAATTGTAACAGTCAAATCATGAATAATACTTCAAAATTAATTGAACTTATTATTTTTATAATTAAATAATAAAGTAATCGAATAATAATTCATAAATGAAAACTTGTTTAGGTGATCGAAAAATCGTGATCCTTAGTGGTGAGCTTGAACTCGAGTCCTAAGAATTTAAGCTCGAATTCGAGCTCGAGTGAAACTCCGTTTGTTTACACTCCTAGAATAAAAATATCTTAAAAGAAGATTTTCTTAATTATATTCACTAAATGTAGTGCACCTACATATATGGTTGTGCATTCCTTCAAATACAACCACAGCCACTAACTTTTACTTATTGGAAGCTTTTGCAAAAACTCACTAGAGTTATGTGACAATTAACTTATGTAAACCGGTTGAAAATTGACAGTGAAATTGTGCGATTAAATTTGTCAAATTAACTGAAAATTTAACGGTGAAGTTTTAAAATTTGATAGCGAAATTCTGAAAATTGGCAGTGATTTTTCGTACATTTTCAATATACTCCGACAAGCATAAGTGGCGCCCCTCATTGAATGCGTCTAAAAATTGCAGTTCTTTTGGTGTGTGTGAGAGAGAAATGTAGGGCTGTAAATCGGACGGATCATATCGCAATTAGCCTTTTCGGGTTTTTTTTTTTTTTTTTTTTTTTTTGCAGATGTGAAAAACTAGTTCCAATTTCGTTTCAAATAAATCAGAAATAAAAATTTTGGAAATTGGAACGAAAATAACTACTTCCAAAATCGGAAAATTTTGGATAGGAATAGGCAGAATTCAAAATTTTCAATTTTTGCTCACCTTAAGTATAAAAAACATACATATTGGTATTTTAATTGTAACATTCATATTTTTTTTGGATTTCTGAAATTATTTTCGGATTGGATAGGAAATCAAAATCTCATATATATTCCAATTCTGATCCAAATAATTTTGTGAAAATCAAAAGTCGGAATTTCCGAATTTGAATTGAAAAATTTGTTCCAAAATTGAAAAAAAAATCTGATCAGAATTGGTGGAAATCGAAAAATTCGTTCCAATTTCCACCCCTAATAAAATGAGTGAGTAATGAATTACGTGTTAGCAAAACGGAAGTCCTCAATTCCATATTCTTCCATAATTCCAAATTATTATCTATGTATTATTGTTATTCTTTAGATACAATATCTAATCATGCAAGACTTAGTAATTGACCACATAATTCTGCTGGTGCACCGTGCGTGTATTTAATTATTAATACAATATATATATATATATATAAATAAATATATAAAAATATATAGTGTGGTGAATATTATTATATGGTGGCAGATTTGAACAATCTTGATAAGTGATTATTAGAGACGTTTGACAGCTCTTTAAAATCTATCTTACTGTCAGGAAAATAAAAGACATACATACTTTGTACGATCATTTGCATTTATTAATCGAAAATAAATCTATTAATTAGTGGTCCAAAACTTTAATTCTCAATTTCTTTTCTTTTTTTTTAAACAATTATATAAAAAAATAAAAAAATAAATTAAAAAAAAAAAAGCAAAATGGAAATCTTGGAGGTTCACTTTTTGGCAGGGGTTGGGCTTTTTTTCCAGTATAGTGCAAAGTCAGGGAAAGACAACAGTAACAGCACGCAGTTACACATACATATATATATATATTTTCCTTAGCTTCTTGTAATAAAAACACACACTACACACACACTCTCTCTCTCTCTCTCACACAAAAGAGAGAGAGAGAGGAGAGAGAGAGAGACAGAGTAGTTCATGAAATGTAATGGTCTCTTCATAAATGGAAAGATGGCTGTGCCACTGATTCTGATGTGGTTAGGGTGGAAAAAGAGAGTAGTATGATACATACATATGTATATTTGTTTATATATATATATATATAATATTATAATTAAAGAAAAAAGAAAAAAAGAAAAAAGAATAGAGTTTGTTTGTATGTATGTATGTGTGTGTGTGAGGTGAGAGGGACGAGTCTGAAGGAAGAACCATTACAACTGTGGCACTGAAAAACATGGTGTCTTTCATTAACATTTATATGGGTGCAGAACTTCCACAGTAAAGGACTACTCTTTTCTTTTTTCTTCTGACCCTTTTTACATTATTGTGTGTCTCTCTCTATACTTTCTCTCTCTACTAATACTACTGTGTGTGTGTATTTTATTACATGTATAATTATGTATATAATGTGTAATAATAATAAATTTGTTGCAGTATTCTAGTTTAATGCGTGGTCTAGGGGGCCTAAAGAAAGGGGGTCACCCCCCATTTTCTCTGACCACCTCACCCAACAAAGATCTTCTAATAGTCCAAACACAAAATCTAAGCACTGCTAAAAGTTGGTCTCATGGTAGACCATATTATTATATTTTATCTATCTATCTATCTATTATTCAAACTTCCTCTTAATTACTCCACATATCGATCCACATTATTAATATTCCCTGTTATATATGGATAATTATAATTAGGGTAAATTACGGTCACTTCTGACTAAGTAAAGTCGAATTACAAAAAAATCGTGAATCTTCTTACACGTGTCAAATTCAATAGAATCTTTTAGATTCCGTGCAATGTTCTTTAATTTGTAGTCGTTTTGTGCAAATATGTAGTTTCTGATGAACTACAATCTGATATTTTCAAGCTAAGAGACACATCTTATGATCACCTTATTTGTAAATGTGGAGTTCGAATGGAGTAAAACAGATATAAACTGGAGAATATTCTATATAATCTATAAGATTTCTCTAAATTTAACACCGCAAGGATGTACGTGCAAGAAGATTCATAGTTCAGAGGATGATTGTAATTACCTAAACACAAGATTTTTTTTCTTCGTAAATTGACTTTACCTCGTATAAATTAAAAGAAGGAAAAAGCAATGATGAATACTTTCTTTCCTCTTATTTAAAAACCAAACATATATAAGCTGGAATTGAAGAACAATCACATGCGTTAAAGAAAATTACCTTACATCTCTTTCTCTATTCGAAAATAAAAATAATTAAAGAAACCCTAAAATTAATATAGTTATGCAAAAACCGACTCGAGTTCGATTTCCCTTGCTAACGTTTCTAATTAGATCGAAACTCGTAAAATTAAATTAATTAAATACCAACACATGCATTCCTTTTTTTCTTTTTTTTTTTACCATAATAATTAATTAACAAACACAAATATATAAATATCGTCCTAAGCAAATTAACAAAACGGAAGAAAAAATAATAAAAAAAAGGGTTAATTAATTAATAAAACATTAATAATTATTAATTAATATATGATATAATTAATTAATTAACATATTGCTACTTTTGATCGTTACTTTTTCTGAATTCCCATTCCCTCAGCGCAGCAGAAATGTAACTGAGTGCCATGTTATTGGAGTTGTGATCACGTGGGGAGGAGGAGGAAGAAGCTTCTTGGTGGTGGTGGAATTTGCTCCGGCAGTTATGGCACGTGATCTGCAGAACGGCGGAGCTCATCTGCTTCGCCGCCTGCTCTTTCAGCGCCTGCGCTTTTTCAAGCTCCGCCTGCGCTTGCTGCCGGATTCTCTTCGCCTTCGCGAACTCCTGCTCCGCCAGCTCCATCTGCCGCCTCGCCTGCTGCCGCGCCTCCTCCGCGTACGCTTTCTCCGCGATGGCCACCCTCAGCTGCTCCTCCGCCTGCTCCTTCACCGCCGCCGTCCCGCCGGTGGTGGTGCTACTGCCGCGCGGCGAGCAGCCTATCTCCGACGACCCGATGGAGAGCTGGAGCTGGGTTGAGTGCTGCTGGTCCCTGTCGGCCGGCTTCGTCGAGTTGTTGCCGGAGACTGCGGCGGCGGCGCTGCTGCTGCTGGCTTTTGTCAGCAGCTGGAGCTCCAGATTTGGCGGGTGGCAGTAATTATTATTATTTATATCAGGTGCAGCTGCATCCGCCGCCGCGGTGGTGGTGAGGAAGATGGGGTTTTTCAACGGCGGCGCGCGAGATCCGGCGGCGGCGGCGGCCCACGGTGGTGCGGCGACGCTGAGATTGGTGTCGCTGGAGGGGCTGGGGCTGGACGCCGTCCGAGATAAGCAAGCTGTCGGCGGCTGAAGAGGGTGGCAGTCTGATCGGAGCCGCCCCATACTGCAAGCATCTTGATGCTCGATGAAACTCTCCACCCTATATACAAAAAGAAGAGAGAGAGAAAGAGAGAGAGAGAGAGAATTTTCATCAGTACTGAAATAACATGATATATACATACATAATACGTGTATCTATATATGCCTGTATATATAGATAGCTAGTTTGAACATGGAACTGCAAAACAGTGTAATAATTGAGGAAGAATGATGATCGTAAGAAAAAGGGTTGTAATAATTATTTTTCGTAGTGGAAAAGTGCATATTAATATTAATAAAAAAAAGGACAAATTAAATTAAAAAGAGCATAATATATATTGTTCCGAAGACCAGTTTTTTCACTCATGAAGATGATAACATGGTTCATATCATTAGCATCTTGACCACCACCTTCTAACCATCTTCACCAAAAAAAATTAAAATTAAAAAAAGATTAATAATAAAAAAATTAGAAACAAATAAATCCTAAAATGTACTTTAGGTGTTTGAAATACATTAATTAATTTGAAATAGTAGGTTGGATAGTGGGGTTTATGATGATATTAAAGAATTATTACAAGAAAACATCAGAGCTTAATTATTAATTAATTAAACACACAAATAGTGTATATACATATATAATATGTATGTATGTATATAAATAAATAAATATAAAAAATAGTATGTAGCTTCCATTCCATGCATGAAAACAACCCATCAAAAAAATAAAAAAAAGACTCCTTGATCTTTGGGGAATATAATCTAAGGTTTTTTTCTTCTTAACTGTCAATTGAAATAAAAAAAAAAGTATTAATTAGAGGGGCTGACGTCATCATCAGTCAAAGCAAAAAAAAATAACCTAGTCTATTCTTGATTTTTTAGTCTGCACAGAAAATGATTTGACACACAGTCTTCCTGCAAACCCCAAATACATTTTTTTTAAATCAAAATCAAAATTAAAATCAAATTTAAATTAAAATAGAAAAAAAAACACACACACACACACACTCGTTTGTGTGTTAATTAGATCTCTAACTAAAAACATTCTTGTTATTTGCACTGATTACAATGAAAATAATAATACTAATAAAAACAAAACCTTCCTCGATCGAAAAGATCACATTTATTTATTTATTTATGTGTGTGTACTGTATATGTGTATGTATATAGTATAGTGGAGCCGGCTCAGTACGCACCAAAAACACCGTGGCTTCCCC
>NW_012194881.1:3746530-3767107 GCF_000504015.1 Erythranthe guttata | reverse complement strand
CCGGGACGATGTAGTAGCGAATTATCTCCTCGTGAGAGTTGTCTCTCGATAATGTAGTAGCACGGAGCTAGTATTCTCCACGTGGGAGTTGTTATTTTTCGACATTGTCGATGTTTGGTATCGAAGGGGACCGGGTTCTTGACCCGGATTTGTAATATACGGTTCAAACTTGAAACCAGTGAAAATAATGAACCCCCACAAAGGAACAAAAGCAGCCTCATTACTCATTATGATTTCATTTAAACAGTAATCTTTTTTTTTCTTTTTTTTTTATTTGTATTTGCATGCATATAATAAGTAAAGGGTAAATTCCAATTTACCTTTGTAATTTGCTTCCTTTTATTGTGCTCCATATCACTTTACCCCATTCTACTCTCGATCGTATTAATTTGGCCTATGTGCTTGAAAAATTATTTCAATGTAGCCGTCTTTGTTCATTGTCGTTTGACCCTAACACCGTTTGGTCTAATCTAAGCTCTGAAATTACAAAAATACCACCTCTCCCAGTTTAAATAATTATTAAATAACAAATAAAAAATTAAAAAAAAAATAAAAAAAAATAAAAAAATAAAAATAAATATTCAAGAAAACGAAAAAGCATAGTCCACGACGGCAGCCCCAATTCATTTTTAATTTTTTTTTAATTTTTTTTAATAATTATTTAAGCTGAGAGGGGTGATTTTTTTTGTAATTTTCAGACTTATATCGAACGGTGTTAAGGTTACATGTCTAATAACTAACGGCGAGGGTCACATTAAGACAATTTTAAAAGTACAGGGGCCAAATCGATGCAATTGAGAGTAGAAGGGGATAAAGTTATATCGAACCAAAGTGTAGAGGCAACTAGAATTTACCCAAAAATAATTACACCTCCTATACTTGGTGGAGCAAAATACCGCAGAAATTAAATGGAATTATATACTTTTTTTTGTAATTTAGTTTATGTTTAATGTCCTTTACACTTTTTATGTTTTTTTTTTTAATTCTCGGAAAATGAAAGAATTCGCATCCAGCCATATAGGTACACTGAGTAAATCTACATTATGGTGTAATAGTTTACAAACCATACAAACTACACGGGGACTCACTATCAGGGGCGGACCCACAGTGTGTCCGGGGCTCCCGCCTCAGGAATTTTTTTTACTAGTTTTCTATTATTTTTTATATTATTGTGTTATTTATCTATTAGTTTATGTATTTTACTCCTCGAAAGTTAAAATTTTATACATTTTACCCTATAAAATTTTTTTCTTATCTCTTAATTTACACCTCTAGCCCCCACCAAACCTCCATGGGTCCGCCCCTGTTAACTATGGGCTTGTTCGGTTACCTATATTGGATTATATTGGATTAACTTCCTACTGACTAATTAATTATTTAGTTAGTAGCATGTACGGTTTCTCTAGATTAAATTTTCTATTAAATTTGTTAAAATCAGTTATTACATATGAATTGTCTATAAAACCACTTAGTTTACAATAATAAAATATAATTTTAAGGATAAAATTGTATTTTTCCTTTTTAGTCACCCCCTATTAAATTAATCTCAGGGGAAGGGGTGCTCCTCATTTAACGAAATAGTAACATTTAATAGCGGACTTTGAATTTAGTAGCGGGTTTGAAAAAGTGTGAATCTTACCAACCGGACATCCTATTAACCCCTACCATTTAGTCAGTAGAGCCTTGTTGGTGGGTATCGATAAGCCCTATGGGTAACAAGTTCGATTGTTAACTACGTGTAACAAGTTCGATGTAGCAGTGACAAGAATATTCATTCCGAGCCAATTGACACGGATTCAATTTTATTTTACTTTTTCAAGTTTATTGTAGGAAAATACGGAATTACCTAGTCCACCTATATATGGAGATTCCTTGGTTATAAAACTAAATACAATATATTTATATATATGTATGATATATACATTCAAATATATATACATACACGTACACGTTAAGGGGTTCTTACTTTTGTCAGTTCCATACAGCGTCGCTATTTGCATACCTCTATCTAAACACTGTAGAGCTTCTGCGAAATGACATCTTTACCCCGCCACCTCTCTAATAGGACATTTTCTTCTCACCTAATGTTTATAACTCTGTCTTTTCTTTGTCTTTTATTTTTTTTTTTCATTTTTTTTTTCAAGACTGATTTAAATTAATCTTGAATGTTAATTATTAGCTTGATTTTGGATTTAATTTTTGGGGAGAATTAGCTAATAGTCCCTAACATGAACTTAAATTAAGGAAAGGACAAGTTAATTTTTTTTTTTTTCCTTAAATTTCTAATTGCTAATATTGTTAGTGAATTTTTGAAAATTGAATATTTTTAATATAATATGGAAAAGTGAACATTTGAAACAAATAAATGGCTGAAGTTTGACAACGAAGTTAATGAAATTGACTATAGTTGACTACAACAAACTTTTGAAAATTGAGTATTTTTAGTATAATATGACAGTATATATACTTCAAAAAATTAACGTACATTACGAAACTTGTAAAATTAAAGACATGATCTCCATTTATTTAAATAAACAGTTAAACACACAACAACAAAAAAAGTAATTAAAACTTCTAAAAATAGAAGCCAAAAAAAAAAAGACATGCAAATTGAGAAGAAGAACCTCATGTAACCTAGGGCTACTTCTTTGGTTATTATTGGATATATAGGACAATTACATTAGCCAAAGACATCAACCAAATACTATGAGACATAACCTAAGGAATTATTGGTATGAAGTTTGGAAATGTGCTATTCAATATCAAATTGAATTTTCATATATTTATATTTTATATATATTTCATTTTTGTAAATTTATCTAGATCTACTACTACTTTGTCGACGTAAATACCAATTCATTTGCCAACAGTCTTTAAGTCGAGCTTGTCACATATAGTTAGTTTCGTATAATTTACATATCATCATATGATTTACGAACTATTGCACGAGAGTTGGTGTTTATTCAGTGCATCTATATAGTTGACGGCAATTTCATTATATAAAGAAAACCATACTTAATTAATTCATATATAATAATGGATCAAGTAATTAAGAGAGCTTAATGTGGCATTTACTAAATAATATTTAATATATATAAAATAAGGGGTCATTAGCAATACACCCCTCATTTAGATAAAAACTAGTGATATGTCCATACCATAATTCTTTCTTTGTGAAAACCCCCTACAATATTTATTTCCAATCTTACCCCTCTAGTAGTGTATCACGTTTTTTTTTTATAATTATCCAGTAATTTCGAAATCCCTATTAATGAGGCACCTAATCCCGCTAATTAGACTTAATTATATATTTTCCCTAATTTATCTCAATTATTCCTTTTTTCTCTCTTTCCATAACAATTTAATTCCTAATATCTGTTCCAAATTCCTAAAAAATTGCTACGAAATCAAAAAAAAAAATTAAAAAAATAATCGGATTTTATTATTTTTATTTTTTATTTTTATATTATTTTTGGACTTTATTTAGTCATTTTTAATTTATTTTTAATTTTAATATTTTTTAATAAAAATATTATTTTAAATTTTTTTTAAAACTTTTTTTAAACAAAAAATTGAAATTTTTCTCTAAACAGGTTTGCAACGCCGAATATGACTATGGTTGAATATGACTATATGTGACTATAAACTGTAGTCATATTCTTTCTTTATATTGTTGTTTTTTACATTTTGAACTTAAAAGTTCCGATTATATGACATAGTCATGTTTACCAAATCATATAAAACAACGAATATTCCCTATTATTTACGAAAACTATTCAATCAACATCCACACAAAAAATCACAATTTGAATCTTGTTATTAGAAGTCAACTTGAATAGTCATATTCGAAAAATACATTAAATATGACTATAGTCATATTCGAATATGGCTATAGTCATGTTACTACTGCTGTTCAGATCTGGAAAAAAAAATCGAAAAATACATAAATAAAGATAGAAAAATAACGAGACAGAGGGCGAGGTCTTCATACACAAAATCACCCCGGCATATCTTCACCCCAAACGACCCTCCATACTTTAACAAAGGTTGACGACATGATGTGCAGCCCTACAAAAAAAACATGAGAATGTGACTACAAACAATGTGACTACCGAATTGTGATACTTTCACAATTTATATCCGGAGCTAGGGGGGACCAAATTCAATCTCCTCCGTACAGTATAGAAAAATATATACTCTGAATACTCTATCCAAATTTAAGCCACATCCAACGGTTCAATTGTACAAAAAATGCGTCCAATCTAGCTGCCATGAATTATTCAGTAACAAAAACCAGCAGCGAGTTTTAAGATCCGATCTATATTTAGAGAAGTCTGATTCCGATCTCCACCGTTCATAAGTTATATTTATGTGTTACGAATCATGTGTAAAAATATCAACCCGATCCGATGGTTAGATTTTCCGATCTGGCCTCTGCACGAAAACTGTTGCATCTAAAAAACTTGATTTTTCTCCCTTTTTTTCGTTCGCTCTTCGGAAGGAGAATCAAACCCGGCGCCGGCGCCGTGTGCGGCTGAGTGGTGTCCATTGGCGAGTGATGGAGGATTATGGGCTGAAGAAGAAATAAAAAAAAAAGAGAAGATGCGTGAGAAAGAGAGAGAGAATGAAAGAGAGATATATGGAGAGAATTAATGTAATCCTACAATCACGTGAGACGGTTATGGAAAATAAATATTGCAATTATTTTAAAAACTACTGATAAGGGTAGTTTCGTCTTATCAAAGTTGTTGAGGGGGGTTTCACTAATTAAGATTGGACTTTGGGTGTGGGCAAAAGTCTTAAAAGTCAAATGGGTTTAACTCATAATATTTATGGTTTGAGGGGGGTTTTGCATATTTCCCCATAAAATAATTATTACTAAATACAAATATATATTGTATGTAAGTATTTTCAATTTATTGGGATTAGGAAATGGGTGAAGAAGAGCATCAATGTAACAGTGTCAGGCAACAAAAGCATTGTCTCATGCAAATGACGTTTGGTGATGGGTTGCTTCAAATGGGGCCCTAATTTGCCTAATTTAATTTCGTCCCACTTACATTATTTTTTATTTATTTATTTATTATTAAACTGTTTATTTATGGTTCTAAACATCAAATCGTTTGTGAAAATTTATTTATTTATTAATTTTTAAAAGGTCTTATCTCTTAAAAATGAGTGGCAATCATGGACATATATCAACTTGGAGGTCTGTTTTAATTAAAATAAATAAATATATGTGAGAAAATAATTATAATAATAATTAATTAAACAGTTGCACATTTAGGAGGTATGGTATGTTCTGGATTTCAGATTTGGACAAGAGTTGAAGGCATGGTATTTGTTTTTGTCTTGGCCAATTTCAGAATATTTATTTATTTATTTATTATTATTTTTTATTTCCTTATTTTTTTTCTTGGCTTTGGGCAATGAAAATATGATTTTAAAGAATAAATGTACGAGTGAAATTGTTCATCATTTGCTTTTTTTTTTTTTTTTTTTTTTTTCTTAATAAATGCTTTAAGAAAATAAAATAGTTATTTTGGATCTAATATAAAAATATAGGCAAAAAGTAGGAGAACACCATCTAGCTTTCTGCGTGCATGAACATCACTATGTGTTCATAATCATTGCGCATCACAAATATTAATTAGAATATATATACACATATGTATAGATCGTGATTTTGTTTATTTAATGTTTTGGTTTTCTTTTACATACGTGGAATACTATTTGCTTCATGTAATAGGAGACAAATTAAAACCACTTATAAACTTTATTTCAAACACATTAATTAAAAGCATGTATTATGTATATATGTAAAATATTTTTTGGGTCTTAAATTTGCATTAGGCATTTGTATTTTTGTTATATTATATAAATATAGTTAATTCTACTAATATATGTATTATTATTGTTGTTGTTGCTGCACTAACTTCGTTCTCAAGGCTTCCATCCTCTGACTTGATAAGCATTTGAAAGAGTAATGTAAATTACAATGACTCAACAGTCTGTTCTCTGATGCCATAATGAACCAATTCTCATTGAAGGTGAAATTCTCACACTATACGGCTGCTAGTACTCGATCTTAGGACATTACGCCAACTTGAATTAGTTGATCCTATACCCATGCAGAATTATTATTATTATTATTATTATTATTATTATTGCTAGTGAATGAACTCACAACCAACCATATATGTGTATTGGGTAAACATATACTCTCGTATAAGAGCTTGTAAACCATACGAGAGATGTAAACCACATTAGAATAATCATGTGTTACTGGCTCGACCTAGCAACCGTCGGCAAGAGGTTTCGAACCCGTATCAACTTTCACATGCTCAGTTGCTCCAACCAATTGCGGGACACTTAATATTATTACTGTTATTATGGGAGGAGGTGCAACACTTGGTTTGAGGTGGCACATATATAACAAGGGCAAATTACGGCCCCCCTTGAGTTATGGTTAAATTATGAAAACCTTCCTTCTGTTTGGGTAATTACAGTCACCTCCCTCAACTACATATTATCTCACGAAAAGACCGTTTAGAGATAAATTTAGGGATGTTAATTCACTAAAACCGAATTGAAATTTCGGTACGCCAACATCTCATACCGTTTACCGAACTGAATATACGATTTGGTTCGATAAATAACCGAATTATATAAATTTTATGTAAAAATATTTAAAAGAATATAATGGGTGATTATAATTACCCAAATAAGATGGAGTTTTCGTAATTTGATCATAACTCAAGTGTGGCCGTAATTTACCCATATATTATAATAATTAGATATAATAATTAGATAGATAGAGAGAGAGAGAGAAAAGAATCAAAATAAAAAGAGGGCCATTACGAATTCCGACACCAAAAAATGAGCTTCTGTTTGGTGGCTGCCCTTATCAAAAGCTGTGGGCTCCTCTCTCTCTCTACTTCTCATCATATCACCACTCTTACTTACTTCCCTCCCATAATAATATTATTAATAATATTATTATTAATTAAGTTAATCACATCACTAATTAACTAAACTCTTTTTTTTTTTCATTCATTATTAGTTTAATCCTCTCTCTACCAAATCTCACTTGTCAACCCAATCCATATATATAATTTGTTCGAAGGACTTTAAAAAAATTCAAATATATAAATTAGTTTGTGTAGGATTACAGATTACTTGCCTTGTCAAAGTAGGATTCTAGAGTGTTTTTTTTTTTAACATAGCTATCTTGTTTTTCGTTTATATTAAATGTGAAAAATATTATTTGATACAACTAATTACACTTTCGTAGAAAATATTAGAATTTTAAAGAAATCATATTATTTGACATTTCTGCCCTTATTGTTTCTAAAATTCAAATTTTAAGGACATTTGAAAGAAAAATCAATTTATCTAAACAAGCTGACAATTAAGTTTAGTTTGTAAACACATAAACTCATAATTTAAATAACGTTTAAAGCTGATTTTAATCACATTTGCGAAGCACCCCAACATTTAGAAATAAACAACTATTTTGAACTTTATTCACAATCAACATGTGTGTGGGAATCCAACTTCCCATCATATGTTCCCATTCTTTCAACAATTTATTTTAATTATTGTTTTTAGGACAGCTTTAATTAGACACTTTTGATTTTCTTTTACTTGTCATTTTTCTCATTACATCACATTTCATTTCATTACATTACATTACATTACAAAAAACACACACACACAAAGAGACAACTCAACTAGCATACATACATGCACAGTATACTGCCTGATTTTTTCTTTGAACAATTTAAGATGTGGTTGATTACATTTTTACCCCTCTTCGATAGTTTCATTTCGTATTACTTTTTTTTTTCCATGCTAGTAGTATTCGAGCGTAAAATCAATATCAATCTCTAAAAAAATTGTTACTCTTTTTTTTTTTTTTTTTTTTAATTTTGCTCTCATCAACTCAAATAACTATATGCATATAATCAGATGAATTAAAGAAATATTAAAAAAACGAAAAAGAAAAAAAACAAAGAAAAGTATGTGTTATAATAGGCACGAATATTCTTAAATCTAGCCCAAGCCCTATTGTTTTATTGTACAATTTAGGCACACCTTAGCCCATTATACACCAAATCTTTCATCTTGGGCTCTTGGCCTAAAGTGGTGACTTGGTTTGTTTTTGTTTAAACGAAATTGGGTTGAAATTTGGAAAAAAAAAAAAAAAAAAAAGAAGAAGAAGAAGAAAAAGAAAAAAAAATGCCTAATTTCCCTTTAATTAAAAAATAATAATTTTTTTGTTTTCAATTTATTGATCTGATATATCGGTTTGACCCGCCTCAAACTGCCACACAATGCTTCGAGCCGCCTTACCGTCCAATATCCAATTTTTTAAACCGTCTCAGTAATATCGTAAAGGTTTACGGCCGATATTTAGAACACTGATTAATGCACTTATTCGATTGATATGTCATATGAGCTGCTTTTTTTTTTTTTTTTTTTTTTTTTTTTTGTATTTTTGCTTTATGAAATGCCTTTCAAGTGTCAATTAATGGACTAAGAAAAAATGATGCACTACCTTTCCATAACCTCAACTAAAAATCTTTGCCAATCCAATTATCCAACTACTCAAAAAGTCTCCTTAAATGAAGTTTTTATCGTCGGTGTAAAGCTTGACTGAGTGATTTCATGGAGCAGACTTATTCCATTTCCTTAATCACAAATATTTCCAACTTTTATTGGTTATACTCACTTTGGAATAAACGTTTATTGCTTTGGTAAAAAAATATATAATTTTGGGGATTTCCTCAAATCCTCCATTATTGCTTTGGTAAAAAAAGAATTATTTGTCTGGTAATAAAATAAAATAATATTTTAACTTTTAGCCAATAAGCAGCAGAAATACCAAAACACTTGCTCAAATACTTCCACACACCACACACACGCCCACACAATCTCATCTCACACCTCTATCACCTTCCTCACCATTCTTCTCTCTCTCTCTCTCTCTCTCTCTCTCTCTCTCTCTCACTCTCTGCAATTCTTCCCCAAATAATTCCGTCAAAAATGGAACTGAAGATTTGTTAACAATCACCAAATCAATCGTATCGGCAAAAATGCAAGTGTTGGCTTTCCAGAGGTCTCAAATTGTACTATCAAGTAAGAATGGCGGCACCAATCAGATTCCCCCAATTTCTGCTCTGATTCATTCACTCCCCTTCTCTCCTTTCCTTCCCATAAGAGTTCGTCCGCCGCGCTCGTATTCCTGTGAGTTCTTCCTTTTTCATCCTGTTTTTACTTTTTGTTTAGCTCACGCGCCAAATCATTGCCTAGATTCTTCCCCGGTGAAGTATAATTCGGAAAACATGAGATTAAAAATTGAATGTATATACTTGTATTTGTTCAATTGCTTGTATTTAGGTGTTTGGGGATTAGTTACAGTAGCACGTAGGCGAGATTCGTTTGAAAGAAGCACCAATTGGATGGATTTGATTGTGCTTATTAATTTTCGATTTTATTGAAAACGTTGAACATCTATAAATTGGATGAAGTCCTCGTAAAATAATTCACATCCGGGTTAATTATTTGAGTCTACTTTTTTTTTCAGCATCGATTTGGATTGAGTATTCATTTCGGCTAAATCCGTCTCTGTAATATTCCTTCAGCCAGTGCTGCATAGGGATGGAAATTGGAATATAATTTTCGATTTTTATTTCCGCTGATTTCGATCTGAAAATTTACAATTTTGAAATAATATTTTTCATTCCGAATTCCGATTCCAATTTTTTCCGAATTTGTTTGGATCGGAATTGGAATACATTGAGATTCCAATTTCCGATCCGATTTTAATTTGCAAAAATAATTCCGAAAATTGCACTTTTAATATCAGTATTATCATGCATTTTATATGTAAGGTGACTAAAAATTTATAATCTTCCGAATTCTGCCGATTCCGATCCAAAAATTTGTAATATTGGAACGAGTTTATATTTAATTCCAATTTCCGAAATTCCAATATCCGTTTTTTTTCTGGAACAGAATTGGAATTAGTTTTCACTTCCGAAAGTGCTAAGTTTCCACCCCTGGTGGTGCCAATCTCAATGAGTAACTTATTTGAGGTCATGACCCCATTGCATTTTAACGTCATGTTTTTATTCATTTATTCAGAAATTCATATATTCCTAATTTACTCGATAATGACGAAAAACTGAATGGTGCGATTGATCGAATTGCATCCAACACCTCTACGATCCACTTTTGGGTCTGAATTAAAGGGTTTTATTAACAGATGGAGGTAAAAGTTTGCTATATGTAGGCATTGAATCACGCTCGTCAAGATTACTTGCTTAGTTTTTAATGATATATTTAACTTTTTTCCATTAAAGACTGCTAGAGAAACATTGTATTACACTCACTCAAGAAGGTGCATTTTGTTATATTTTATCTCTTAAAGCAATGATGATGACAGCTTCCTATTTTTCAGTACGATGCAAGGTATCATCCAAGTTGGTTTTGCGGAGCAGAACAATAAGAGCGCATGCATTAAATGTCGGAACGGGATCTGGTGGCTATGAAGATACGCATGAAAATAACAACCAAAGTTCCTCTCTTGATGGACAACAACATAGTGATGCTTCATCGAAAATGTAAGTATCTCTAATTTGCTCAATGAGTAACTATGTGTGTGTATTCCACATGTATACCTTTGCGATCGCATGCTTTTTGATACTCGAGAAAGTTGTTAGCTTTAACGTATGCATAAAGGTAGAGTTGATCTTATTTTGCCTTTGACTTAGACATATAATTCATTAGCAAGTTGGAAAAGAAAAGGCTTTATTAAGAAGAGTTGAGCGGTTTATCAGTTGAAAATAGGGAGTTTCTGTGAATTTGGACTTGTGTGTACGTAATACAATAGTGTAAAGAAAATTATGTAGAAAACTAGAATATAAAGATGATTGTATCTTGTATCTAGACCCATATTTATAGTTTGAGTGAAGCATATTTATCAACTATAAGAACAAAAGTCAAACAAGTTATGTAAAGTTCATTTCGGATGTTATTGAGATATAAAAAATAGGATAAATTACGGCCACCCCCTGAGGTAAGGTCAAATTGCGAAAAAAAACCCTCTTGTTTGGGTTAGTACAACCACCCCTCAACTATAAATCTTCTTACATGTTCATCCTTGCAGTGTCAAATTAAGTGGAATCTTCTAGATTATGGGGAATATTTTCCAGCTTGAACCCGATTTACCCTATTTGAACTCCACATTTTGAAACAAGATGTGTTGGCTTGTAAATATCAGATTGTGGTGCAACAGAAACTGTATTTTTGCTCAAACGAGTACACACTAGAAAACATTCCACGGAATCTAGAAGATTATGTTGAATTTGATGCCACAAGGGTGGACATGTAAGAAGATTCATAGTTGAGGGAGTGGTTGTGATTACCCAAATAGGAGGGGTTTTTTTGTAATTTGACCTTACCTCAGGGGTGGCCGTAATTACCCTAAAAAATAAGTTTAGAAAATCAAGTTAAAAATCAAAAAGACTCTGGTGCATGCCTTATTTTTGCCTTGTCATAGATTTGCTGCAAATGGGCCGAATTAGATGTTGTGTACTCTGTTCTAACTAATACATTTAACTTCTCATGGCAGTTTGAGTGGTGCATCTCCTGATCGAATTCCTTATCCTTTATCTATAGCTTTTGTGGTGTGTGCATGTGCTTTGGTATTTTCACTTGTTGTCTTCACAAAAGGACCTTCCTCGATCTTGCCAGCTCTTGCAAAGTCGGGCTTCACCGCCGCGTTCTCTTTGATTTTTGTTTCTGAAATCGGAGACAAGGTAAATTATTGCGTAAAGGGGGTGTTTTTTTTTATGTTTTATCTTGCAGCGATCTGTATGCAAGCATTAAATTCATCTCTAGATATTAAATAATCTAATGAAACCCAATTGTATTATCGGGTCTTGGAAGATCCAAAATAAAAACATGCCTAAAAATCAAGATGAACAATAACATAATATTTGCAGGCCGACCCGGCAAGTTATTGGGGATACCAAACATTAAACAAAGTCCAATTATTTTTTTAATAATGGCTAATCTCCCCAACCAAACGAGGCCTTAGGGGGTCTATACACAATTTCCCAATAAACCAAATCAAGATGATGGGTTAATCTACCTAAAATTTATGGGTCGGCCCGAAAGTTATTAGGCTAATCACTAATCAAACACCAAAGAAATGCTCAGTAAGAGATTATTTTATACACCTTCCTTGTTAGTAACTGCCTTAGTATGTTTTTGAGTTATTATCTTTTATTTTATCATTTAAGATGACCACACCACCCTCCCTCCTTTAAGTTAGACTAATTTAATTATTTTTTTAATTTAACAGACTTTTTTCATTGCCGCGCTTTTGGCCATGCAATACAAGAAACTGCTGGTACGATTCCTTGTCTCTCCTATATGTGTTGCACGTTTTGCATGTTTTGTGTTGCTTTCAATTTGCCTCCTGCTTCAGCTAATGTATGTATGTTTTATACAGTCACTTGACTCAAATACACATGAATTTAAGTTGATGAATTTTCACGTGTGTGAGATTCTTCTTCTGTTGTGCATTTTATGAGGTCTTTGATTTTCAAAATTTCCAATCTTTTATAGTTGCATATTCACTTTTCTATAGTGCCTTTTGGACGATTCTTTGCGAAGGATTTCTCTCCTTTCTCAAAATTCATGCCAATTTGTCGTTGATACTGCTGAAACTATGATCGGTAATAAAAAAAAAGTAGAGATTAAATCGGTAACCATGTTTTTATTAACTGTTGACAGGTTCTTTTGGGATCAATGGGTGCACTATCCCTTATGACAATCCTGTCTGTCGTAATTGGTCTCATATTCCATTCCGTACCGTCTCAATTTCAAACAAGTAAGCAGTAGTTCCTTGCCGTAAAAATCGCATTCAGCGCAATTTTTGTAATTATGTTAAGTTGAATACATACACTGTTCAATGTATACGAAAGAGACAGCAAAACTGAGATATATATTATTTATCTCGTAAATCTTGAATATACGTCTTCAAAAAAAAAAAAAAAAAAAAACAACGTGCAAGAATCAACTCCTGTCTGAAGTAAAAATAACATGTTGATTATCCAAAACACAGCCTTGCCAATCGGGGAATATGCAGCTGTAACGCTTTTGATGTTCTTCGGCCTTAAATCTATCAAAGATGCATGGGACCTTCCATCAGCTGCAGCTAAATCTGCTGAAGAAGGAAACCAAGAATCTGACGAATTTACCGAAGCTGAGGAGCTTGTCAAAGTTAAGGTGCTCTTTCTAATAGCCACATTCTAATCGGTTTCTTCTTTAATTTTTTTTAAACAAGCTTACGTAATCTAATCAAGTTTATCATTTTTTTTCACAATTGATGCTCTTACAGGCTTCAAAGAAGCTCTCGAATCCCCTCGAAATTATCTGGAAGTCATTTAGCCTCGTATTTTTCGCTGTAAGCATTTTTTCTTGGGGATTATATTTGAATGCGATGTAATATAATCTGAATCACAAGTATTTCATTTATTATTAAATATTTTGTCGTTCTTATTTTTTGTTTTGGTGTGTGTTTAGGAATGGGGGGACCGTTCAATGCTGGCAACAATAGCTCTTGGTGCAGCACAGGTATCATTTTTCCGGAACTTTTGCGACTAATTCAATCATTTCTGTTACTCAAAATTTGAGCTCTAATCATTATTTTTTTTATTTATTATTTATTTTTTTGAACTCGTTATATTCTACAGTCACCTTGGGGAGTAGCAAGTGGAGCCATTGTAGGTCATCTCTTAGCAACAACTATTGCAGTACTCGGAGGCGCATTTCTTGCAAACTACATTTCTGAAAAACTGGTAAAAAAAAAAAAGAAAACTAATAAATATCCCTTAATTGAAATTAGCGGTTAATGTTTTCACACTTATATCCTTTTTTTATTTATTCATTTTTTTAATTTTTAATATAAATCAGGTGGGATACATTGGTGGAGCATTGTTTTTAGTTTTTGCAGTCGCCACGTTTTTCGGAGTGTTTTAACGAAGGACTAGAAAAGTGGGAAGGGAATACTTTTTCAGCATTCGTAAGAGCTGAAATACCGAAGATTTGCTCGTGTAAGTTAGCCTCAATTCATTGGTTAATAGGGGATTAATATTGTGAAGGTGATCATTTTATTTATTGTTGTAACATTTTTTCTTGTAAAAGTCTTTACACGAGTAGAATAGAACATGTAGGAGCACTTGTTGATATAGTTCATTAACGAGGAATCGAAGACGTAAATTTTATGATCAGAAAATGTTAAGTTTGCTTCGTAGATTTTCTGCTTGTTTCTGAGTTCCTTTGGTTATACGGCTGATTCACACATTATTTATTTATTTTTTAACGGACATGATTTCGTGAAACTTTCACGATTCAGTGAACGTTGAGTTGTTCATAGGGTTTCCAACTCTAGATTTGAAATTTTTCTCTTTTTCGGTCAAAAGAAAAAAAAAATAGATCCGAAAATTAAAAAGATTATAAACAATCGTTCATTTTGAATTTCAAAAGTCTCAACTTTGTCGATTTTTTTTATTTGGATTAAAAATTGGAAGATGTAGGAGATTTCGATTTCGTTCCATGTTTGATCTCTAAACAATCAATTGTTTTTAAAAAAATGCATTGTTATATGATACTGATATTATTATTTTTATGTTATAAGTGAATAAAAACTATTTTTTTTTTTTAATTATGGCAATTTTGATTAACAAAAAATAAAATAAAAAAAATTGTGAAATGTTTTTCCTTCCTATTTGAAAATTTGATTTTTAATTTTTTTCTCACGAAATTGGAATTAGTTTTTTGGACAATAAAATTGGAAGTTTTTCGAAAGTGATATTTTTCAATTCGACTCGTCCGAGTTCAACCAATATCTATGAAATTTTGAAAATTGGTGATTGCAGTAAAGTTGATGAAAACTTGCTTAAAATTGGCAATGATGGTAGTGAACTCTTAGAAATTAACAATGAATTGTTTCCATGGATTTTTAGATAATAAGATGTAAGGGTATTTTTGTAAAACGATTGAGCGAGTAATTTTAAGGTGGTGTTTGCAAAAAAAAAATTAAAAGCAGAAGTTAGTGATTGTGAGCTAGGTTGGAATTAAATGCTTATTTCTAAAAGTTTTGGGTGTTTGCAAGTTAGCTGGAAAATCAACTAAAATAGAAAAAATAGGGATATACTTTTAAAATTATAGCATAAAACAACTTATTTTAAGAGAATTAAAAGCAAAAACTTATTTTGCAAACACCTAAAAACAAATTTTGCGCATAAATTAGCTCATAATTTATTTTTAAAAGCATTTACCAACACCACCTAAGCCGATAAAAATCCGCTATTTCTTATTGTTCATGAAATCGCATACATGGACCATGTTGATTATTAAATTATTACACAATAATAAGAAGGAAATAATCTTTAGTATAATCTTAAACCTCAAGAATGAAACTATTCATATAAATATCATATGATTTATGTTTTCCCTCTTCATTTCAATGTCCCTATTTTCGAAAGGGTTTCTTTAAAAGTGAAAAACGATTCATGAATAGTGATGGGTGCTAATTTGGCAGGTTTAGACCGGACGAGCAAGTATGCGTTTGTTGAGCTTAGACGGCTCAATAAATGATAGTTTAATAGAAGTGGGCTAGAAACTCGCCTATAAGAAGCCTGATAGTACGAGGCCCACCAACAGATAGTTCGCAAAAGGTGGATATTGACAATGGTTCAAATTGCATTAGAAAGAACAAAAAGAATAGGTGACGAGCTGGCCGAGGAGACGTTGGAAGGACGGATTTGAAGATATCATCCGAATATGAATAAGGAAAATATACAAATTAGACGCTATCACTGTGAAATTAGCACAAATCCTGTGCGAAAATTAGCATGAGTAAAAAAATAAAAAAAAGAACCATTCAAAGAAAACCTACTACATAAACAAATGCATAAAACCCTCTAGCGGTATGTTGGTTACAATCAATATTACTCTCTTCTCAAACTCTCTATGTCTTTAATATTTCCCCGTTCATTGTTTGATCGCCGTTGGTCCCAAGTCCGACGTCCGGTGAGCTTTCCGACTTTTAAAAGGAGTAGGATTTAGAGGTACATCTTTATTGATTGTGTTTTAAGATTATTTTCTCAGGTGAAAAATGGGAAGAAAAGAAAAATAGAAACAATAATATAGTGTGGGTAGAGGTCTAATTAATTAAGGCAAGTTGCAAAAATGGGGAGACCCACACACTAGATAATGTAGTAATTTGTAAAGAGGTTGTAGCTTGCAATAGCATGTGGCTACTGAATTATAATGACTGCAGTTTAGGAGACAAAGCTATGCCTCTTCCTACTTTGCCAATATGGAGACATCTCCAATGTGACCATTACCTTTTACTTTGTTTTCTATCTTCTCATTTCTCTTTTCTTTATTCATTCATTCTGTTAGCCTGGGTTTGACAGCAATTGTCCACGTGGTGGAAGTTATGGTATTGACGGTCCACAATCAAATGGTGTTGGCGTTAGTGTGTGTTGAATGCACTATAAGGCTATGGTTTGCGCCTTTCCTAACACCAATTGGTTTTAGAACAACTAGTAGTGCCTGAGGTACTACAGGTGGTATCAGAGCCAATGTCACGGGTTTGATTCGCAGCTGTAGCAATTGATGGGGGGGAAATTGTCAGCCTGAGTTTGACAACAATTGTCCACGTGATAGAGACTCGGGTACGTGCGGCCCACAATCGAATACCGTACTATAAGGTTAGGGTTTGCGGGGGAGATTATCAGCCTGAGTTTGGCAGCAATTGTCCACGTGGTTACGGGCGGCCTATAATCGAATGTCGTACTGTAAGGATAGGGTTTGCCCCTTTCCTAACATCAATTAATTTTACGAAACTAGTAACGCCTAAGGTCCTTTCATTCATATTGTTGATCGAGTGCAAAAGTTATGGTAATTCTCATCCAAGCATACTCAGAATCATAATGTCATTTCATTCACAACTTCAGTCCATTAATATTAGCTGAATTTTACTTTTTTCTTTTTGATAATTGATAATTTAATATTAGTTCACTAGGTCAAAGCACAACACTGGCGACGAAAAAGACGAATTTGCGATCAAAATTCCATGTTTACGACGAATTTTTTCTGTCGCATGATCGTAAAAAATCATTGCATACTCTTGATTAGGGGTGGTTTCGGTACGGTTGCTGGACATTTTGATCAAAAAACTCCATGCCGGTATTATCATGGTATTGAAAATATAAACCTGTTACCGTATCATATTGTAGCAGTAGAATACCAATATTGTACCAAATGTACTGATAACTGATATTTCATGTGCTAATATTCGATATATACACCATGGAAATCAATAGGCGATAATTATTTTCCAGCCCCTGGTGCCGATTCAGGAGAGAAACTCACAAATACAAGTTAGGTAATGTGGGGAATTTAAACTTTTATAGTACAATTAAGTACTCACATACATATATCATAAATGAAAATGATGAAGGTACTTGTAATTAAATAAATATTATGGAATTCGGAACCTAGATTTTCAATGTGGGATTACTCCTCGTGGATGTTGGTCTTATGGGCCTACTCCTATTTGGGCCAATTGATTCGGGTCAAATCAATATTATATTATTTATACATAAAGGTGGTCCCCACTTTAGGGGTTTAACAATTCACCTTTGTAAATTGTGAAATGTACAACGACTAGAATTTAATTTAGGGAATAGGAGTTTGTCGACTGATCAAGTATATTATTAAGTGGGTGTTTGGCTAAGTTTATTTTAAACAGCTGATAAGTTTTTACATCTGATAGAATATTTTAAGAGCTGATAAGCTGTTATATTTTATTTTTAGGATTAATTTTTAGAGTGTTTGGATAATGAACTTATTTCCTATTTTTAGTCATTATAAGATCTTAAATAAAAAGGTGGGGTATAGGTACTTTTTTAAAATGACAAATGGCAAAAAGGCCCATCACATGAAACTTAAATGCATTTTGGTCCACAAAAAAAAAACAGTCTCTCAATTAAACCCATCCCCATGTCTTTAGTCTAAAATACCCTCAATAATATAATTCTTATCAATTCCACCCATTATGCTCTAACTTCCTTAATATTACACATTAACCCCGGATTTAAACAAATATATCACATTAACCCCCAAAACTTTTTTTTTTTCAGAAAATAATTTTTTTTCTGGCCAGTTTCCGGCGTTGACTTTTTTTTTTTTTTGAAAACTTTTTTTTTTCTTGAAATTTTTTTCCGGCCAGTCAACCACCGTTGACCGCCGGTCTGCAGCGTTGACTTTTTTTTTTTTTTGAATTTTTTTTTCTTAGAAAAAATACATTTTAATTAATATTACTGTTTCGGCTACTAAATTACTGTCTCGGACAGTAATATTATTGTTTGGGACAGTAATATTACTGTTTGGGACAGTAATATTATGAATATTATTTTCCCGAACAGTAATATTATTAATATTATTTTCTAAGACAATTAAATTACTTTGGAGACAGTAATTTAGCATCCAATGCAGTAATATTAATTAAAATATTATTTTTTAAGAAAAAAAAAGTCAATTACCAGTTAAATTACTGTCTCCGACAGTTAAATAACTGCTGAAGACAGTAATTTAGCAACGAATACAGTAATATTAATTTTTTTTTTAAGAATAAAAAAGTCAATTAACAGTTAAATTACTGTCTCCAACAGTCAAATAACTGCTGGAGACAGTAATTTAGCAACGAATACAGTAGTATTAATTAAAATATTTTTGAAGAAAAAAAAAGTCAATTAACAATTAAATTACTGTCTCCGACAGTTAAATAACTGCCGGAGACAGTAATTTAGCAGCCAAGATAGTAATATTAATTAAAATATTTTTTTAAGAAAAAACAAAATAAAAAAAAAAAAAAATAAAAAAATCAACGCCGGAGACCGGCGGTCTCCGGTGGTGGCGGGTCAAAATTGAAATTAGGGTTAAAATTGGTTAATTGATGAAATTGAGCTAAATTGGGGTGTAAATCATGAAATTGGAGTTAAATTGGGTTTCAATGAATTGGGGGTAATTTTGGTATATATAAAATGATTTTCCTTATTTGCAAATAAGTTTGAATGGACTGGATTTATTTGAAAGACAAAAAAGTTGGATGTCCCTCTTTTAATTAAGTGTCCTTGTCATGGGCCTATTTGTCATTACCCCTTTTTAAAAAGATCTTATTTGCTCTTCAATAGCTTATTTAAAAAAAAAAAAAAAGATATTTTGTTAAAAATTTACCAAACACTTTGGAAGAGCTTATAAGCTCTAAAACATCTTATAATCTCCTTTTAACATTTTATAAGCTAAGCCAAATACCCTATAATTACTTCAGTTTTTTTTTTGTCTCAAATTATTTGTCATTTTAGAGTTTCAATAAAGTATTAATTGCATTTCTATTAATTTTGCCACTTGTTACTCTTAACTAGTTAATTAAATAATAATTAATGACAAGGGTATTTTAGTATTTAATATTTAATTTTGTATAATCTATGCATATTTATTGACTATCTTAATATACGTGTAACTACCCAAAACGACATATAATAAGGGACGGAGGGAGTAAATTTCAATTCTTTTTGTGAGTAGTAGGAATCGAAACCCTGCTCTACAGGTTGCCAGCAAGGCCGACATAAAATTAAAACCGTAATGTATGGATTGATTTTTAGCAAAACGAATTCGTGTTTGTTAAAGTTTCAAGACGAAAAATATTCACAAAATAACTTTTAAAGTTTCTCGAAACATATTTGACTGCTACGTAAAAACAAATTTGGCTAAAAACAAACTAACGTCACTTTATTTTTTTTATTTTTTTTCCGCAATACATTTTTCCAACACTTTTAAAGATGATTCACTATTATAGTGTATTTTATCTCGTCACAAATTATGAACAAACATTACTTTCCTTCTAAAATTATTCCTTCAAAACATATTTCGCCAAAATAAAATGAAAATAACTTCCAAAACAGATTCGAATATTTCCAACATGTTTTTTTACAATTGAACACACACAGACACGAAGTTGATGACCAAGAGCTGTGTAATTATACAAGACACTAATAAAAATAAGTTGTGACGATTTATGTACTCAAAGGTAGAAAATCAACGCGCTCCCTGTAGGTTCGATATCTTGACTCTTATGAGTCTACTTTATTACATCATCTTCATACTCCTTCAGTCCCATATTATATGTCTTTTTAGAAAGTTTTTCTTGTCCCAAATTATTTATCATTTTAGATTTTCAATGCATCATTAATTGCACTAATTTCAATTTTACCCTTTATCACTCCTAATTAGTTAGTGGTAAGACAATTAATATAAAGGATATATTAGTAATTTTCTATATTTTTTTACTATAATCTATACACATTTATTGATTTTCTTAATATATAAGCAACAACCCAAAACGTCATTTAAATTGGGATGGGGGAGTATATATATATATATATATATATATATATATATATATATAGATATATATGTATATATATA
>NW_012194881.1:3732550-3746430 GCF_000504015.1 Erythranthe guttata | reverse complement strand
TATATATATATATATATATATATATTAATGTGAGTATGTCTGTATGAGAGGGTTAAAATTAATAATGAAGAGAAAAGTAAAATATATAGTAAGAGAATATTTTGTGTTCATGAACTGGGACAAAAGCTGACTATCAAACTAATACAACTGTAATGCTTAGTTCCTTCACAAATAATTAATCACAATTACCATAGATACATTGGCTCTGCACCATTTTTCATTATTCATTTGTTCATGTGTATGGTGTCATGTCCAAATTAGAGGGAGAAATTATTTTAATAATTGCCATATTATAGTAATTAAGTTCTTGATTAATCCAATACTTAAGGACACATTTTACTCTTTTAAGATAGATATCTAGAAGCCCGTGTGTGTATAGTTCAACTGGTTTCGGAGTGATAAGTTGGTGCAATATCCTAGGATCGAGTACTGACAGCTGCAGTATAGAGATTTTAATTATTAACTTCAACAAAGTTTGTTTTCTTGTCGGTACCAGACCCATGTCAGAGTGTGAAAAAAATAGGTTCCGATGACGTGGAAAATGACAAATTCTTGAATACTTCCATAGAATTCTATCTTAAGACATGCATCACATGCCTAAATAGTGTCACACAATTTTGAATAGGGAAAAAAAATGGAATGGGAACAATAACAATAAGCATTTCTAGAAATAACAATAGGAATTACTATAATTAAATCTACAATCATAGCAAACATTTTACTCAAATCCTTAAAACTTGGCAACAAATCAAATGTCAAATCAACCAAAACTACACCCTTGCCACAAAACAGGGAATGCGATGCTACACCCGGTGATTTTCATCGGGTGGTTCTTTTCTTGACATGTGTCATTTTTATTTATTTTATAATTATATTTCTAAAATTCATTGGGCCATAACTGAACCCGTCGTTGGAATCTTATTAATTAGGGTGCCTGGTTATATTCACCGGGTGTAGCATAGAATTTCCCCCACAAAACTATGTAGAGTTATATTAAGAAAAAGGAAAATTTTAAATTCGGTCCTCTATGTTGGTCAATTTAGGAATTTGGTCCTCTAATATTGTCCTATTTCTATTTTGCATGCAATAACTTTATAAATCTAGCATTTTGGTCCTATTTTGCTTATAATTTTGATTCCACTATTTGATAAATTATGTGGCTAACAACCTCGTCAAAATTTAGTTATACGAATATTTGTAGATTATATATAGTCCTCTAACTTAGTTTATATACTTGTCATATTGCACGATAAAAATTCTATAAAAGACTACGATGATTAGATTATAATTTTTCAGAAGTCTGTATAAGCAAAATCAGTCATGTTCATTTGACATATGCTATAATTTGAATTCAAGCAGGTAAGAGAGGACCAAAAATGCTAGATTTGCAAAGTTATTGCATGTGAATTGAAATAGGATAACTTAGAAGACTAAATACTTAAGTAGAGAACAACATAGATCGGAACCGAAATTACAATTCTTCTTTAAGGAAAAGAACATGATTTTGTTTTCGAGAAAATTATAAATGACTATTTCGAACGAGCGGCTACTTTATCTATAACATTAAACCGTCAGTGATGAGAATTACTAGACATTCAATTTATATTTAACACTCACGCCCTTACGGGCAGGCGTGTTACATTTTGAAATTTTCCACGTATAAATTTTTCGAGTAAAATTTATACGCAGGTACATACTTTCATTTGATCTGACTCTCGAGTGTAAAATAACTCCATCATGTTTGAAAATTATTGAAGTGTGGGGTTTGAGAACATAATAATTTGAGCCCAAAATCATCTCTAAGTGTAGGAAATACACTTTAGTTAAGAGAGTCTAAGAAAAAAAACATTCACAAAATATAAAGAAAAGACTAGCTTGGGTCCATGAATTTTATTTTTTAAACTTATCAACACATACAAATTAAATACCCAAATTAAAAAAAAATATTTATATATAGAAAATAAGACAGTGGCTGTAATGTAGCCACAACTCCTTACAGCCCCACATTGTGTCAATATATTGGCAAGATATTGTTTCTTATAACTCATTTTTCTTTTAGGCAAAAATTTGCAATTTCTTGCTGTCAATTGTCTATTTGTCGTCTCAAATTATCACTGCTAAAAAATTATAAATCAAAATAAAATTAAAAATAAAAATAATTTTTTTTTTTACTACATTGAATGTCTCCTTTATTACACAATACCTAACCAACCTCTACATTAAATCCTCTCTCTCTCTTTGTGTGTGTGTGTATATAATATATATATGTATATGTGTATGTATATATATGTATATATCCAACTAAAATTTTAGTAGTTTCTTATATGTCAACAAAAGTAGCAACAGTGTAATTCATTGCCACCACGTTCACTTTAATTTTCTCTTCCAAAATCATTTATATCTACATATTTCAAGAACCACAGAGAGATCAAGAGAGATCAAGAGAGAGATCAAGAGAGAGAGAGAGAGAGATGGAGGGAGACAACAGCAGCAACGAAATGTACAGAGAATGCCTGAGGAACCATGCAGCCAGCCTCGGGAGCTACGCCACAGACGGCTGCGGCGAGTTCACACCGGACGACGACGCCGCCGCCGCCGCCGCCGGCGGAGGACTCAACTGCGCTGCATGCGGCTGCCACCGAAACTTCCACCGCAAGGTCATCGTCACACGCAGCAGCGGCGACGTGGCGGCGGAGATGACGGAGTACGGCGGCGGCGGATCCGGGCGGCGGATGCAGCAGATGGCGGCGGCGTACTCGCCGGAACAGAGCAGCAAGAAGAGGTTCAGGACGAAGTTCACGGAGGAGCAGAAGGAGAAAATGATGGGGTTCGCCGAGAAGCTGGAATGGAGGCTGCAGAGGAAAGATCAAGAAGATGAGATTGAGAGATTCTGCAGAGGAGTTGGGATTAGTCGAAAAGTTTTCAAAGTTTGGATGCATAATCACAAGAACTCTCCTTCTCACTCTTCCACTGGCGGCAATGCTTCTTCTCTCACTGATGATCAGTAGATATACATACATTTTTTTTTTATATGTATAATGTATATGTATAGACTGATATTTCAACTAGTATGTTTTTTTTTTAATTGATGACAAAATAAGTATGTTATTTTGTTAGTATTTTTGTGTTAATTAATAATGTACTAGATCTGTTTCTTTCTTATTATTAAGTGTCTGTTTAAGATTGATGCACCCAAATTAGTCCTATGCAGCACGGAAACGGGGAAATGGGGATACGGTAATTTGGAGGCAATGTAAATATTAAAAGTATAGGAGTATATTTATAAATATTTTATATAAACATATAAGTTTTTTTTATAAATATATTGTGTTTTATGTATTTGTATACAAAAATATTCAAAATAAAGATTTAACTATCAATTTGCAATTGATCATTAAATTATGTAAATTATGTGGGAAAGAATTAGAAATATTTGAAAATTTGTTATTCAAATATGTTTCTAATTTTTTAGAAATTATAAAATGGCCCATAAGGTGTCCAGCAGGTGTTTTCGAGTTTCCGAAACGCGGAAACATTGAGAAGTTGATGTTTTTGTGCTGCAATAGTAAATTACTCCTCTAATTTGAATTTTTTTTTTTTTTTTTTTTTTTTTTATTTATTTACTCCATTAATTTATCATTAATTAATGTTAGGGTAAAGTTGGACAAAAATAAATAATTTCATGTCCCTTCCTTGAAACTCCAAAGCAGCGCATAATATGTTTCGAATACCCTTGCTAACGGTCGCTTACAAATACTGAAGTGATTTTCCAGAAACTCGAATATTCGAATTTAGACATAGAAAAATATCCAAACAAACATGCAACGTAGTCTACTACAGCTTCGTAAGTATTTCAGGGTCCTTCAAAATCGATCGAACTTACATAAACATAGGGTTCATTGTCAGCTTCCAAGAAAACACAGCAGTTTCATCAAGAGGAAAAATAATTTATTTTATTTTATTTTCCATATTGCATACTTTAGGATATCTTCTATGACATCATCCACGCATCGTCTCGTCAACTTTCTCGTCTGTCAGTTTTTCCATACGGTTGGTCATCAAATATCGGAGCTGCATTTCTCACATCCAATTTAAAAATTAAAAAGTTTAAAAGGAAAATAAAAACCAAGAGCTATACTGCAATGGTTAAAGAGCATATATTTCGATTGAAATAAGCAAAGGGTAAAAGTAAAACAGAATCGGTAGAAATACCTTTGCAGCAGAAACGAAACCATTTTGATCTTTACCCAACACCTTGAAAGAAGCTTCTTTAAGTTCCTTCTCCGAGTCGTCCTTCATAAATAGAGAACCATGTTAATTTTATTTGGCATATACACACACACGCACGCGCGCACACACACACACACACACACACACACACACACACACACACACACACACACACACACACACACACACACACACACACACTTACAAAACAGACACTGGATTGAGTTCGCACTCGAGTAATTATAATTTTTTTTTCAGGTAAATAAAACTTACCTTCACCTTCCAAGCCATTAAGTTCAAGAATTCATGCAAGTCAACGGTCCAATTTGATCGGCATCAACTTCATCGATCATATCTTGAAATTCAGCTTCAGTAGGATTTCTGCCAAAGTTACACCTCATCACTGTATTTACACAATTTGGTATGAATAAACGAGCAGTTAACCACAATACGAAAAACCAAGAAAACAATCTTGATCTTTACTATTATATTTACAATCGAGACCTTTGAATTCTACCCTTGCTTTAAATTTCTTAAACATGTATATGTTATCTCAAAGGGAGAGGCAACTCCTACATTCAAGGCTGGTTTTCGTAGAAATAAATATTATCAACACTAATGAAACTGGTTACCTGAATGGCAGGTGTAAAACCATCTAGATCTGTTCCAAACTACCAGGTAATCTTTACACGAACCAACTCCCATTTTTCAAAATGATGGAAGCGGTACGAATCGCGTACGATAACAGTCCGATCGACAATCTTCGACACAAATTTGAGCCAATTATGGCAATCGCTACAAACGCGCAAGTTCTTCATCACATGCAAAGGAATAATCATCTCAGACAAACTCATAAGTCCAAAAGCAACGGCCAACTTCTCACTGTGGATATGTGCAGTGGGGTCCTTCTGCTCCAGCTCCAAATCATTCCATAGGCTACTGTAGTCCTGCACATAGCCAATCGCAGCCACCCTCTCGTTCAAATCTTTCAAATAATTGTAAATCTGATCTGCAAGAGGGTGGAGCTTGTCACCGACAAAAAACGCGTGAACTGAGTTCTTTACTTCGATCCAGCTCTGGCCGGGTTCTTTCCTCACACCTCTATTTCTCATGAGCTGTCTTACTCGATCCCGATAATCCCATTTACCAGTAACTGCATACATATTGGACATTAGAACATAAGTAGCGGAATCTTTCGGTTCTAATTCTAGAAGATTCTTCGCTGCGATTTCGCCAATTTCCCTATTCTTGTGAACCGTGCAGGCACTTAAGAGGGTCCTCCACACCATTGCATCCGGTTCGATTGGCATAGACTCCACGAATTCTCTCGCGCGGGAAACTTGACCTGCCCTTCCAAGAACGTCAACCACACAGGCATAGTGTTCGTTTCTTGGTGCTAAACCATGATGTTCGCTCATCGTTTTGAAGTAACTAAGCCCTTCCTCAACCAATCCCACATGGCTGCATGCAGATAAAACTCCCACATACGTTATATGATTCGGCATCATTTGGAATATTTTCATATCCTCGAAAAGTTGTATAGCTTGCTTACCGTATCCGTGTTGAGAATAACCAGTAATCATAGCATTCCAAGAAACTTCGTTTTTGTGAGGAATCTCGATGAACACCCTCCTAGCACTATCGAGGCGCCCGCATTTTGCATACAATGTAATCAATACGTTGCATACTTCTGTTTCATAATCAAACCCTGTTTTTATTGTTCTGGCATGGACTTGCTGACCTAATTTTAAATTCGTTAAATTTGCTGCTGCACTAACAGTAGACCCGTAGGTGAACATATTAGCCTCTTCTCCAACTCGAATCATTTGAGGAAATAGCTTCAGTGCTTCCTCACTCTTCCCACTCTGTGCAAAACCCGATATCAATCCATTCCATGTGACATTATCTCTAGCATTCATTTTCTCGAAAGCCAAGTGTGCCTCGAGTGTACAACCACATCTAGCATAGAGACAAACAAGTGCATTTCCAACCGAAAGATCCAAAGAGTATCCATTAACAATAGACTGGCTATGAATTTGCCGTCCTTGATTGAGAGCCTGAATTCCAGCACACGCACTTATCGCACTCGCTAATCCTATGTTGTCCGATCGAATCCTTCGTTCTTGCATTTCTCCAAAAAGTTTCAGAGCTTCGGAGAACATGTCATGCTGAGCATACCCTGAAATCATGGCTGTCCAAGAAACGATATCGTCTTCACTAAGACGTCTGAATATCTTGAGAGCAGTTTCCAACATTCTATGTTTCGCATACATGTCTATAAGAACGCTACAGACGTACACGTTTGGCTGGAATCCGGTTTTTATAACTTGTGTATGCACTTGCTCTCCTAGGTCAAGTGCTCCAACAGAGGTACACGTTCTTAGAATACTAGGATACGTGTGCTCATTAGGCTGCAAACCCTCGATCTGCATTTTTGAATAAATACGGAACGACTCCACGAGTTCGCCTATCTGTCCATACGCCACTAGCATCACATTCCACAGTACCACGTTATTTGTTTTTGTTGCAAGAAAGAATTTATGGGCTGTTTTAATATCGGAGCATTTTACGTAAAAGTTTAGCAGAGAACCTTCAACGATGATATCTGAACACATTCCTGCCTTGGTTGCATACGAATGCAGCTGCATTCCCTTACGAAGATCCCCCATTGATGCACAGGTGCCAAAGAGACAGGCAACCGTAACACTATCAGGTTTGAAGGACTCGGCGTGCATTTTCTCAAACAACTCGAGAGATTTCTCGGTCGATCCTCGCATAGCAAGTCCTGAAATCAGAGTGTTGTACGAAACTCTATCCCTACGCTGCATTTCTCTGAAAATCAGTTCAGCAAATGTTAAATTCCCACATCTAGAGTAAAGTGCAACAAGAGCGTTGCATACGAAAAGATCTGATGAAAATCCCCACTTGAGGATTAGAGCATGAAGTTGCTCACCGAGTTCATACAAGTTTATCTTCGAGCAGGCACTTATAATGCTTGAAAAAATATACGGAGTGGGGAATACTCCTAATTTTCGCATCTCACAGTAAAGGAGAATACCCTCTAATTCACGGAAATTTCGAGACAAGCCTGATATCATGGCAACCCAAGTAACACTGTCCCTTGTGTACATATTTTTAAACGTTTGAATTGCGGAATCTACAAATCCATTCTTAAGGTAAAAATCGATAAGAGGGTTACAGGCCTGCGGGCTTGTACTCAAACCACAATGGATGATCTTAGCATGAATCTGTTGAACGAATTGAAACGGAACTTTAGAACCAGTGCAAGCTTGTAAAATACTAGCTACAGCTCCATCATCTAGGCTAATATTATTGTCACACATCCGTGAAAAAAGACTCGATACTTCACTGTACAATTTCTTCACGGGGCTCGAATATCTACATCCAGAAAAATCATCAAGAACATGTAATTCACTAGTTACATTATCTTTACGCAACCCAATATTCAATGTTTCTCCAGGAATGTTCTCCACGCCGGGCAAGTATTTAATCTCGTCGCATTCGTCTAGAATCGCTGCGTGGTACGTTCGATGACTAATATAAACCCTTTGCAACCATTGAGAGCAAAAATTATTATTTCTCTTTATATGGGAATATGATCCGGTAAAATTGTTCGTGTTTTCTTCGACTGGGGACCGATTGAAGGAACGAGACGATTGTCGCCGCTACAAAAACATTATCCATAAATTCACATTCAATAACAATTTTTTGAAGCCTAATATGCACTAGAAAGCAATTGCATAACAATCTACACAGATTGAAAGGAAAATAAACAAAGGAATAAATTAAAAAAACTGAACCTTGTAGAAGAAATCTGCTGAAACTTCGATCGGAAATTGGTAACCGAAAAACTGCGAAGAGGACCTCCGACGAACCCTTATGAGAACCATTGAGAGAGAGAAAACTAACCATCAATTATTTCCGGTGAAACCATCGGTAACCCTACCGGAAAATCAAAATACTGTACACAAATAGTGAAATCAAAACCCTGGCTAGTTTCAAATTTCAATGTGAAATTGGAAGTGGGCAAACACTTGTCATTCAATCAATCTCTCTAACTGAGAACTATGGCACACCGTGAGAAATTGTTTGGCTTACGGGAACCGCCGTACGGGCGGCGGAGAACGGTGGTCGGAGTAATTAAGGAAGGCTTCCGCAGCAGAGAAGCGAGTGAGAGCAGGAAAAAGCCAACAAAATTTGAAAATCAATTTGGCACCTTCCCGTAATTACCAAAGTTTTGAGGGGTATTTATGCAAAAAAAAATCCTTTAATATAAATAGCGAACGAAATTAACACCAAAACGGTAAAGAAGAGAAAATTCTGCGCATACAGCAATGGATGCTGAAGGAAAAATTGAACACAGAGCAAAGAAGACAAGGAGAGAGGTATGTAAAGATTTACCCATTAATTATTTTCTAGGGTTTTAATAAAACGAGCATTTCCTCAATTTAATATCAAATTTCCCAAATTTTTTTTGAAGGCAGATACTGGAAAAGAAGAAATCAACAGAAAATGTAATCAAAGCTGCTTCTCTGGTTAAAGATCATCTCTCTAAGTTCCCGCAATTCCGCCACTACAAACGAAATGGTTGGGTATTTTTTTGTTTTTTTTTTTTTTTTTTTTTTTTTTAATAATTCCCGCAATTCCGCCACTAGGATTAAATAATTAGCTAGGTTCCTTTAATTTTCGTTTGATCAACTATATTAAAAGGTCACCATAGTCAGTTCAGAAGCAATGTGTTTGATTTAATGGGTAAATTACGGCCACCCTTGAGGTAAGGTCAAATTACGAAAAACCCCCTCATGTCTGGACAATTACAACCACTCCCAACTATGAATTTTCTTACACGTCCACCCTTATAGTGTCAAATTCAAATTCCGTAAACTGTTTTATAGTTTGTACTCGTTTTGTGCAAAAATGTAGTTTCAGATGCACCACAATCTGATATTTATTAGCTAATATACACATCTTATGATCATCTTGTTTCTAAATGTGGAGCTGGAATGGGAAAAAAACGGGTACAAACTGGAGAATATTCCACATAATTTAGAAGATTCCACTAAATTTGACAATGCAAGAGTGGACATGTAAGAAAATTCATAGTTGAGTGGGTGGTTGTAATTATCCAAACACGAGTGTTTTTTTTCGTAATTTGACATTACCTCAAGGGTGGCTGTAATTTACCCTTGATTTAATTGGTAATTCAAAGCAGAATTTGACGGGTTTTCGTATATGTGGCGAATTAGGAATCGAAAATGGAATTTAACATGGATGGCTTGCATGGTTTTTTTTCTTGTGCTTATTATCTCGAGCGAGACACCGATTTAAAAATCTATAATGCTTTTCGATTTTTTCATTACTAGAATTTCATGCACACTTGGATTCGGGGCGTGGCAATAAACTAACACTTGCTACAAGAAAGTACATACAAAATCTGCTCAAGGTAACATTAATCCTGTATATTAATACATCCGTTGTATTTTCCAAACATATAAAACTTAATTTTGTCTTATAACTTTGTGATTATATATATTATTTTAAGTTAAATATGGAGGCGCCTTACGGATCCGAGTGGGCTGCTGAAGAAAAGATAAAGCGACGAGAAATGGTTGCGGAGGAAGCATGTTATATATTTGTCCACGAAATCTTGAACGAAGCCTCTGAATTAAAGGGCAAGAATAGTGTATGCCGTTGTGTGGGCCCCATTGTTGGTTTCGTACATTACCGGTTTGTTGTGGAGGAAGAAGTTCCCGTTGTTTATGTTTACGAATTACAGCTCGAGCCTCGTGTTCATGGCAAGGGGTTGGGAAAATTCCTAATGCAATTAATCGAGCTTATTGCTTGCGAGGTACAATAAATCCTTAGCTGCTGAATATCTTTGATATTATTTTTTAAATGCGTGATAAATGGTCGAATTTAAGTATCAGTTGATAAATACCGGGTCATGATTTGTTCGATAGAAAGTCGATATTTATATTTATATTTTATTTTTTTCAGTGCGGAATGGGTGCTGTGGTGCTAACTGTTCAAAGAGCAAATCGGTTGGCAATGGACTTCTATATTAGTAAACTTCGGTATTTCGCTATATACTTCATCGGGTTTTTTCCATATCTATTACAATGGTTCGAACGGTTATTTTGTTTATGTATTCTAGTTTTCAAAATAGGTTAACCGTAAGTGTTGAACTACAGTTTTTCGGTATTTACTTTTTTTTTTTTTTTTCCTTCTGCAGGTACACGATTTCTGCAATTTCACCTTCGAGAGTTGATCCATTGGTTCGAGCACTCACTTCCATATAGTCTAATGTTTTTAAATCATTTGATTTTTCTCCAATTTCATACGTGATTCATCGTTACATTTCTTTTGCAGTTAGGACCAGAGAAAAGCTATGAGATTCTTTGTAAAACATTCGACCCTGATGCTCAAGCAGTCTTTGAGGTGCGTTAACCGAAAATGTTATCGATAATGTACCTATAAATTATCATCCAAAAGTTTTTCTTACATTTCATTTGTGTGTTTAATACTGATTGCTTAATTACTCTCGTCAAATCGTGTGACTAATTTTCATGACTGTCTGTTATGTGAAACTTCAATTAGGAGGGAAGAAATCTTTATAATCTTTTTTTTCTTTCTTTTATTATATTGATGAATCGGGAAATCCGTTTAACAGTATGCTCTGTGTTTCTCTCGACGGTCTAGATACTTTAATACATGCTACGAAAATTGCTCGAACAGGTCTATGATCGGATAACTTAGATTCAAATCTGTCGTAATTGATCTGCTTCAATCCCTCCCCAAACCAAATTATTCGATCGCACCTACAAAATTTAATTTTTTCAAATTTAAATTCAGCCACACTTTACTAAGAAACTACACGAATAGAATTAAACGGAAAAAGATGGCTCACCATGCAGGATCTCGCATTTTCTTTGCTTTTATGTTCTGATTTGATCCGTAGTAATTATCCGAGTTTTCGTCATACTTATACGTCGGTGCAAACGTAATTTCTTTCTCATGCCAACCCTCGAACACACGGCCTTTTTTCAGCTCAGCTTTCAGCTTTATTTCATAATCGAACAATTTGAAATTAGATAGCTGATCTCTTATATTAGGGTAAATTACAACCACCCCTGAGGTATGGTCAAATTACGGAAACTACAATCACCCCTCAACTATAAATCTTCTTATACGTCCACCCTTGCGGTTTCAAATTTAGTGGAATCTTCTAGATTATAAGGAATATTATCACTTTTGTACCCGTGTTATCCCATTCGAACTCCACATTTTGAAGCAAGATCATCATAATATGTGTTTTTTGGCTTGTATATATCTGATCGTGGTGTATCAGAAACTGTATTTTTACACAAAACGAATACAAACTAGAACACATTCCACGAAATCTAGATGATTATGTTGAATTTAACACCATAAGGGTGGAGGTGTAAGAAAAAATCATAGTTGAGGGGTAGATGTAATTATCCAAACAAGAGAGGTTTTTTCATAAATTGGCCATACCTCAGGGGTGGTTGTAATTTACCCTTCATATTATCTTGAATTGTATTCCTGTTTTTACAGTTAGTTACCTGGTCATTTTGTAATAAGATACTCCACTCGTTCTTTATCACTAACGATCTTGTCGTATCCTCAGGCAGTGAAATCCTATAATTCAAGTCGCCTAGCCAAATCACCCGACTGTATAAAAAAAATATTATTTTATTTTTTTCAAATGATTGCCCGATGTAAATAATATATAAAACACCGTATACAGAAAAGATCTAAAAATACGTACTCGTGGTCAAGTATTTTTCTGGGCAGATGCCGTTCGGTTAGAAATTGCGTGCGCGATAAAATATGTCCTGCATCTGCATTTCTGTACCTCTCGTCGCCTTCCTTACCACCCGAAGCTAAATGGCTACACACGAAACAAAAGCTCGTTTCGTACAAGCAAAATCTGATCGAGACCGAACCCTGTTATGAAATAGTAAATAATATTTTTATGAGATATTGTTATATATATATATTTTATGAAGAATAATAACAATTATTTCTGTTACCTTATTTCCCAGGCGGCCCAAGATTCCGCAGCCGACACATGAGACACTTGGATGGCTGATATAACCGTGTAGCTCTGTTCTCGCCCACACGGTGATAAATATTCCGACCATTTGTTTACTTATTACACATTTAAAATCGGAGCTGTCTTTCTTTAGGGGATAAATCCTCTGCGTCTCTCCGATTTCTACCTTTTGTGGTCTATCTTCTGTCACGATTCTCTTGTTGAGCGCCGTTTGAATTAACGAATTCCATTTCTTCGATAAGTTGCTGTTTTCTGGCGCCAAAATGTTTGCGGGATTGAGTGGCACGATTTCTTGAAACCTACCACAATATATATTCGGTTATGACTTGTCATTATATATTCTACTTAATTACATGCACGTAAAAAGTTGAAATACTACCCAATGACGTATATATCCGCCGTGCTGTTTTTCGTGTCGAGAAAATCGTCGAGGTTCAGGTTATCGGGCGGTGAGACGCCTCCTATATTCCATGAGCCTACAAACAGTCTTTTTTTTTTTTACAGAAGGAGAGGAAAAGAAGAAGCAGAAAACATCGGACATCAGGTAATAAATCTGTTTATAAGAGTAAATCGTTTTTCGTTTTTTTCTGTTTTTAGTCGCTTTTTCGTTTTTTTAAGGAAATTCTGCAAAAGAATGAAGCAAAAATAGTTAGAAAATGTTGTGGTAACGAGTTACTGTGACTTGGTGCATGAGAAAGAAAAATAAGAAGTTGAGTAGTACTCGAAAGTTTCTTGTGCAATGGAAGAATCTTTTTTTGAACTGGAATATGCTCGATTTGAGCTTTGCGGAGATGCTTTGATCGGCTGAGAAACCATAGTGTATAACCGAACGAAATTTTGCTTATTTAAATTCAGATGAATATATGGTCACTTATCCAACTTCCATGGGAGGGTTTTGATGCTTTTTCTTTTATAAAGGAAAGTAAAGAAAATTGCTCAGGTTGAATGTATCTTATAAAAAGAGACATATATATATATATATATATATATATATATATATATATATATATATATATATATGTGTGTGTGTGTGTGTGTGTGTGTGTGTGTGTTTGTGTGAATACTGTGGGTGATTAGGTAGGACCTGACTGAATGAGAGATGAATAATAGGAGAAAAATGGAACAGAGAAAGTTGTATTTGGCATGTTGGTAAAGGGTTGTTATCAGTGGGTCTACTAAAAGGGTAAGATATTTTGTAAAAATATCAGATAAAATTATAAAATATACTTAGGAAACACAATATTTAGTGGTGGAAATCGGACTGATCAGATCGTAAAACATACTTTCGGAAAACTTCCGGGAGTGAAAATTCAATTTGAATTCTGATTGCAAAAGGTTGGGAAAATGAAAATCAATTCCGATTTCGGAAGTATATGATTTTTTTTTTAAATCGTGATAGTAATATGTTTTTGGATTTTTTCGGGAAAACATCGGACATTTTCGTATTTTGTTTGTAAAAAAAATCATTTATTTACTCGAACCATATATGATTGTAAATATATAAAATTTGTTATAAATATATAAAATTTGAAACCCATCATTAAATATGTAA
>NW_012194881.1:3709868-3732450 GCF_000504015.1 Erythranthe guttata | reverse complement strand
TATATATATATATATATATATATATATATATATATATATATATATATTTGTTATTCATCAATTCTTTTCGATACTATAAAGTGAAAAGGTACATTTGATCAATACATTTAAAAAAAATTGCACAAAAAGATATGTTTTCAAAAAATAAAAAGTATAATAATCCTTGAGCTAGTTTGTTATCAAGTTATTTAAAAATTATATTTTTTACCAAATATTTTTACTAATTACAGTAAAAGAACCATCAATCGGATGACTCGGTGAGAAATGTTTTTTTAAAGAAATTATAGTTTTTTTTTTTTCCAGTTATTTGTTGCAATTTTTTTATTATTTTATTAAACCTTTTTTGCATTTTGTACGCTCGAATTTATGTTGGAGGTAGAAGAAAATAATAACTTAATTTATTAATTTACACTCTGGAAATAAAGAACTAATAAAAATTAAAATTACCCTCACTAAGTTTTAAATATTCAAGTCATGGTATATTGTAAATGATTTATTATGTTTTGAGCGGGCAAAATGTTCTTAATTATTTTAAAGGGTGCAAAGTACCGAAATATTATATTTCAGAGGTGCAAAGTGGAATTAACCCTCTACATTTCATTGATTTTATTAAGGACAATTAAGGAGGATGAAAGGTATTACAAGGTAGGGGTTAATATGCTAGAGGTCCCTAGTTGGAAACATAATTAGATATGAGATACAACCCTAATATTTTTTTCTGAACTTTACAAAAATAAATATGACCCACATTCTTTACTTTTTTTTTTATCCCAAATTTGCCATCAACCTAAATCCATAAATTCTACATGTTTCTATCTATTTTTCTTCTCTCTCTCTCTCTCTCTCTCTCTCTCTCTCTCTCTCTCTCTCTCTCTCTCTCTCTCTCTCTCTCTCTCTCTCTCTTTCTCTCTCGTCTCTCTTTATCTCGCTCTCCCTCTCTATCACTTCTCACCATTGCAGAGGGGGCGATGGCTATGGCGCAACTATGGCGGTGGATGCGGCATTAACAAGGGGATAGTTATGGAGGCAGGAGGCGATGACGACTATGGTGGTGGAGGTAAGATCTACAGCGGATGGTGACGGCTATGTTTTAATTTGGTCGACTGCTAGGGTTTAATTTGGTCGACGACTATGACGGCTATGGTTTAATTTGGTTGATGGCGAGGGTTAAATTTTGGTCGGCGGCTAGGGTTAGTGGACGACTAGATTTTTGCAGGTAGGCTAGGGTTTAATTTGGTCGACGGCTATGGCGGCTAGGGTTTAATTTGGTCGATGGCTAAGGTTTAATTTGGTCGGCGGTTAGGGTTGGTGTACGACTAGGTTTTTGCAGGTAGGGTTTGGCGGCGGCTGAAATTTGTTCGTTGTTATAATTTATTTGTGGCTGGAAGATGTTGGAAGTTACGGTTTGGCGGCGGTTGGGAGTTGGTGAATGATAGAGTTCGGAATAGTACACCACAGTCTACCGTAGTATATCATAGCGTACCATAGCATACGATAGTATTTTGTTTTAAAATCTGCTGTATTATTTGACAAAAACGGAACTACGAGTGTCTGCAGATGCCTACAACCGAAAAAAAATTAAAAAAATCATAATTTTTAATATTATGTAGGAAAAACAGAAAAAAACATAGACTCTTATAGTAATGAAAAAAAAAAAGAGAGAAACGTATTCCACGTAAAAAAATAAAATAACAAAAATGCTAGATGCAAATTAAAAATGTTAAATAATACCATAGTTAGGACCGGCAATTGAGCCGGGCCTAACCGAAGCCCGATGGCTCGGCCTGATTATATTTGAGCCGAGCCTACTTTTTAGTGAGCTGGGCCGAGTTTGAGCCATTTTATTAAACCTGAGTTATTTATGAGCCGAGTTTGAGCCTACTATGGCTCAACCCGAATAAGGCCCGACCGATTAGGATAATAATAAAATATATAATATATTTATTATTTTAATACTATGACTCAACATGACCGTATAAGATTATTTGATTTTGCGAAGAAAAAGTCAAAATAAAAGGAATTAAGTAGTGACGGTGGCAATAAGTTCAATATGAATCAAATGCAACATATCACCGAGATTTGAGAATATAAAATGTTTCCAATAATAAGAGTTGCTAATCTTTTTTCACTTCTTTCGATTTTATTTTCAAGTTTTTCAGAAATTTTCAAAGATCGTTTAGGGTTTTTTTTTTTATTGGCTTCAATGGAGGTAAATCTTGTTCATCAATTATTTTTATAAAAAAATTTACTCACTACAATTATATAGTAATGGGGTCCGATATAAACCCGAAACCCGAAAAAATACATGAGCCGAGCTTGAGCCTATTCTAATGAGGCCCGATGACATGTGAGCTTGAGCTTATAGTAACGAGGCCCGATGGTATGTGAGCTTGAGCCGACCCAAGCTCGGCTCACATGGCCCGATTGCCAGCTCTAACCATAGTACCCCATAGAATATTTACAATTTGATGTAATTTCGAATTTGTGAGTGGAGGGGCATTTTTAGAATGAATTTTGATAAAGGATGTCAAGCAAATTTTAGTTAGACTTGTCATTAGTTCTAATAAGATTTGTCACCATGGACTTATAACTTAACCAAATGGGTCTTTGGTCAAAACGAAATAATTTAGGATGTACCTCGATTAATAAAATTAGTGTGCCAGGGACCTCAACGTAAATTTACGCCAAATTAGAGATCCCAGTAAACAATTTATGAATCTATCTACATTAAATATTTATTGTCGTGAGTACCCAATTAGCAATCGAAACGCAGCAAATATAACAAACAAATCAACACGACGACGTATGTGATTGCACTTATATTTCATTTAAATTATCATTCATTCATTCATATTGTATTGCAGTCACACCAATTCGATTGGCTGGCCGGAGATCTAATTAAAGGTAAAGTAATGTTTGGTGCTGATATTAATTGTTATTTAATAAACTAAGGTATCGGGTTAATGTTTAAGTACAATTAGATAAATCAAATAGTCAGCTTCACCACTAATTAAACAATTAATACTGTCCTATTCAGCTATTTTATAAACGTTTGCCATTGGCTAAAGAAATTAATTGTTTTTTACTGAATTGAATATTTTAATACATTTTAGTAGTATTCACACAAAAAAAAACAAAAAGAAAAAAAAAGGGTAAATTACAGCCACCACCCCTGAGGTAAGGAAAAATTACGAAAAAATCCCTTATGTTTGGATAATTACAACTGCCCCCTTCAACTATGAATGTTCTTGCTCGTCCACCTTTGCGGTGTCAAATTTAGTAGAATTTTCCATATCATGTGGAATATTCTCCGGTTTGTACTCATTCTATCCCATTCGAGCTCCACATTTTGAAACAAGATGATCATAATAAATCTCTTGACTTATAAATATCAGATTGTGGTGCATCATAAACTACATTTTTGCACAAAACGAGTACAAACTAGAGAATATTCTACATAATGTAGAAGATTATGTTGATTTGACAACATAATGGTGGACGTGTAAGAAGATTCATAGTTGAATGAGTTAGTTGTAATTACCCAAACAATAGAGAATTTTTCGTAATTTAACCTTGACTTAGGGTGATGACCGTAATTTACCCAAAAAAGAAGGTGCTATGTGAATATGATCCTTAGATAGGGGTCCATGTTTTAGTCAAATATTAGGTTCGTTAAATCCTAATTTTATATGCATTTTAGTATTCATAAAAAAAAATGAAAAATGAAAAAAAAAGGTGAAAAGTGAATATGATCCTTAGGTAGGGGACCATGTTTTAGTCAATTTCTAGGTTCGTTAAATCTTAATAAAGTTGATTATAAGTTATAACGACATATCTCAGAATTTTGTAATTAATTATTAGAAATCATTAAAGTTGATTATAGTTTTGTTTGGAGCTTTTAGATATAGCCCAACAAATATTATAATATTATAATATTATAATAATAGTGAGAGGTCCAACCTCGATTTCTTCACTAAACAAAAATTATATTTTTAATACTAATACAACACTCCTCTTTGCCCTATATACCCACGATTACCTTATCCTCACCTCACTGACGGCCATCGCCGAGGTACCGCCATCTGGACATCAAACACCTTTACTGTTGTCGAGGCACCGCCATCTGGACATCTAACACGTCGACTACCGATATTGAAACAACCCTCCTCTTATAAACCGACAACGTTCTCCTCTACGGTCCAGACTTACGCATCGCGTGGCAGACTTCTCTGATCCGTCCCATGCACTCCGGCTTTTTCCTTCATTGATTTTAGTATCGTTATGTGACAGTACGTTTACGTAATCGACTATAGTTGATTAATATATCAACTATGTTTCTTTTATAGTCGATTTATTATTTTTAAGTCAAATATATGTTTTAATCTTTTAATCAACTATAGTCGATTAATAAATCAAGTACACAAACACCATAGTCTTTACGTACGGATTAATCCAGAATTTCGCGAAAAAATATAATGTAATCTAGAATTCGCGAAAAAAAATAAAGAGGAGTTTATCACTAATTATTTCCAAACATGAACCTATTACAATACAATTTCAAAATGGCGGCTTTCATTAATTTTTCCTTTCACTTTTTTTTCTTTTTAACTAAAACGATAATAGATATATTTGATATACTATCACCCAATACATTCAATTGACACTACTAATAAAAAAAAATGTTATAATAAGATTTTCGAACTGAATTCAAACTCAAATTTCAATGTTTTTAAGTCGAATTAATTACACATGATTACTCTATTTTTTTTTTTTTTTTATAAATTTACATATCTCGTGCAATTAGCGAGTTGTTGATGCAGACGACGACATAATTTTTCCAAGAGACACTTTGAGTGAAGAAAAAAAGAATCACTTCACATTTCTATAAACTAAATTCTCTAATTTCAATGACAAGTAATCTATCATTTCATTTTAAGGTGCATGTTTTATTTTCTACAAGTAAATAAATTCTACTTTCGATATTGCGTTACACGCATTCTCAATCAACTCTTTAATTCGAGAATTATTATGAGCTACATTTTAAGTGATCGACATCAATAATATTAATATATATATTCTTTAGTTCTTTATGTTATTTTCATCTGGACAATATTAAATTTCAACTTTCTCAATAAGTCAGGATTAATATACTGGCATGGTGCCAAATTTGTTGTGCAGGCCCTTAACTTTGGCATATTCAATAATATATCCTTTTCTATTTTATTTTTCTTTCTAATAATAGTATTCGAGTTAAGGGATTTAGAAGATTATTTTTTTTTGTCACCAAGAAATTGGCAAAATTGAGATCGAAATATCCAAGTGCAAATTACGGGCACTCTTGAGGTAAGATTAAATTACGAAAAAAAAATCCCTCATGTTTGAATAATTACAATTACCTCATCAACTACATTTTTTCTTACGAAACAATCTCTTATCAGTAAGTAAATTTGACACCGTAAGAATGGATGTATAACTGTACTTAGCTGATGACGGTGATTGTAATTACCCAAATAAGAGAGATTTTTTTTCGTAATTTGATTTTACATTAGATTATTGAAGATATTAATATTAAATAATACATTTCACTAACAGCTTAAGCTTTTGGTTGAGATGGTCATTCAACTAAACATAACATAAGTTGAAAGTATTGGTTAAAGTTTATTTTCACCTAGTTAGTGTGTCTGTGTGTGAGAGAGAGAGTTGGAAAATTGGTTGTCAATATGACTCGGCAATTATCAATAATCTCTATTGATGATTTTGCAACGACCAATCAGGATGTTGTAATTACTAATTAGGACTTGTGGACAAAGTACTATACAACTATGAATACTTTATTTCGAAATTCAGTGGTCCTATATTACTATACATTTTGATTTGGTTAGAATTCTACAGTTACCTACTTAATTAAGATATTTTCCTACTTTAAAAAAAAAAAATTATTGAGAAAGAAATCCTTAAAAGTATATACCCTCGTGCAATAGCTCGAAAACCTTACGAGTAGGGATGGCAATGGGTCGGTTCTGGGCCGCGTTTGCCTAAACCCAAGACCCGACCCACGAAAAATATATAAACCCAAGACCCGCCCCAACCCAGACCCTAACTAAAGGTTCTGACCCGTCAGACCCGCTAGACCTTTTAACATGCAAAAAGTTTAATATTTTTTTACTTTCATAATATTTTGCTTGTATATTTTTACGAAACAATCTAAATACTAAAATACAATATTTTAAAAAATCTCTACAAGTGATATAAACATGAACAATAAAATTATAATTAATTATATTTAACTTCGATAATAAGTAAAAATACAAGACAATTAGTGGTGGTCTACAAGTGATAAATATTACTCACGAGAAATGGAATTCAAAAAATAAAACAGTGAAAATAGGTAAATGAGAATAGACAAGATGAAAATTGATAGTTTGATAAATGAAATCCGAAAATATATATATATATATATATATATATATATATATATATATATATATATATATATATATATATATATATATATATATATATACGGGTCGGTTTCAATAAGACCCGTAACCCGACCCAGAACCTTTTAGCTGACCCAGACCCGTCCCAAACGGGTCGGTTCCGGGTCCAAGACCCGCCAAACCTGTACCCATTGCCATCCCTACATACGAGATATATCTCGTTTTATTTTTCATTTATTTTATGTTGATTTTATCTGGAGTACATGTCTCTTTAAATTTTTAGTCAGGTGAATTATTTGATATCTATATTTTCAATACGCTTCCTCACATGCATTCGTATTATATTTTAGAGTCTTGCATGTGGAATTTTTTATGATCATGTATGCCGAATTAAAGTTTTAGTGAGTTGAATTATTTAGATAATTATAATTAATTCGGATGGGTTGATCTCGGCTGATCAACGACAACAACGTACGACATTCATCCACTGGACGAATACGGGCACGGTGACAAACAATATCGTGACAGTTTAAGGCGTCACGATGGCTTGTTTTCGTAGTAGTAGTAGTACTGTTTAGACGTATTCACTAACATAAAATAAAAAATAACCAAGAAGTTAAAAGTTAATGCAAAGTTTCAATAATACAATTATCATATAATATATTTTGAATGTCTATCCTAGAATATCAATTATCAAATATTAGACAATAAGAAAAATATCTATCTTATGACATACTACTTTCTTGTTGTTCATAAGTGTCGTATGGTTGTAAATTGTCTATTAAGAATAAAGAAATGTTAGTAGTTATTCATAGAAGTGTGTTACTGTTTAAGTTGGAGTTAATTGCATACACCCCTGTGAAAAGTCTAATTGCCAGTAAAACCCTAGGTTCAAACAATTAGCATTTACTCTCCTATGATGAATTTTATTAATTTAGCCCACCATCCTCTATTCGAAAAAAAATATTAACTAAAATGAAATGACTATATTACCTTTATAAAAAATATGCTACATTATCCTTTATTTTAGTAATTATTAAAAAAAAATTATATTAAAAAAAATATTTAAAATAAAAAATATACAAAAAAAAAAACCAAAATAGTTATTTTAAATTTATAACCAAAAGATAATGCAAAATATGCATGCACTAAATATAAAATAATAAAAATAAAAATAAAATAAAATAAGTCATCTTCTTCAAAAACACCACTCGTCGCCTCCTCCATAATCTACCATCTTCGTCGCCTCTGCCCTATGCTCCGCAACGGTTTGATTCAGTTCCTCTCCAAGACACATCAATTTCCACCATCTCTCTTCGCGACTAAGAATTGAAGTCTGGAGATGGACATTAGAGACGATACATTTGTCGTCGGCAGCTACAGCTTCGGAGATGTCCTCTCGACATCGAGCTCAAAACCAACGCTAAATTCAAGTAAAAATCTCTCCAAATCGGAAGCCTCTTATCGGTGTTATGGGCACCATGTCCTCCCCACCCAATCCAACACCTCTTACGATTGACAAGGCGGCGGCGCCCCCACCTCGAACTAATAGCCGACGATAAGAAAACAATCTTACAATCCGAATTCTTGAAACCCGAGCGCTGATGGGATTCTCCTTCTTAATCTCATGGGCTCGCCGGAAAAGGGAAGATAAAGATGATTTGTGGTAATGGATGGTTGATTTGACCTTTTTAAAAATGTTAAGGACAAAACTGAAAGATAGGTTTTTTATGGGGTGACTTTGTAATTTTCAAAAAAAATAATTTAAAGGGTATTTTGGTATTTTCAAGTCAAAAAATACACTCCCAGTCGCATAATCGGCGAGTGTAACGCACGATCAACTCGCTAGGGCTTTATTGGCTCTGACTTATGATCATAGGGGGGTATATGCTAATTTTTTAACACAAGGACTTTTTCGAAAATTAGACATATTATATGGGTGCCGCTTGCTAAAAACTCGTGTAAGTTGTGCTGTGGAGATATATCAAATAAAGGTACGCTTTTATTCTCAACAAGTGTGTTACAGATCTTCTCTATTTCGAAGTGTCCATAATTAGAAGGGTAAATTACGACCCCTCCCTGAGGTAAGGTCAAATTACGAGAAAACCTCTTTCATTTAGGTAATTACAACCACCCATTCAATTATGAATTGAGAAATGATAATATAATGACATAACTTTTTTAACAATAATATAGTGACACAATTAATCTTGAAGATAGAAAAGAAGGGGAAAGAAAACTTTACTTCAAACTAACTTTGCTAATAATAAAATGGGTAAATTACACTCACACCCCTGAGGTATGCTTAAATAACTTTAAGGTCCCTGTGGTATCGATAATTACACTCACCCCCTTGAAACGTAGTTATAAACTCTAATGGGATAATGCATTGGATACATTATTACGTTAGAGTTCTAACGAACTATTGGTTTCAGGAAGTGGTGGAGACAACAAAGAGTAAAGCGTGATTTAAGAAATATTGGGGGAGCCATGTCACCCCATAACTCCCCATAACTCTACATTATCTGCATCACTAGCTATAAGTAATAGTCCATTAGAAGCCTATCGGAATAATGTATCCAATGCATTATCCCGTTAGAGTTTCTAACTACGTTTCGGGGGGGTGACAGTAATTATCGATACCATAGGGACCTTAAAATTATTTAAGCATACCTCAGGGATGTGGGTGTAATTTACCCTAATAAAATTTATGCATTGTATAGGGGCATTTTGGTAAAAAAAGTAAAATGAAAAAAACTTGCCAACATCATATTTTTTAGTAGTTAGTATAAGATAGATAGGATAATAGATACAAATGTAGCTGAGCTTCATACATACATTGATTGACTGAGGAAAAAACTCAATTACAAAAAGGCTAGTTATTCAAGTAGTAGTTATGGATGTTTGATGAAATTACATTGCATCTCAAAAGCTGCATAAAAATATTATTCATCAAGAAAGGCGTTCGCTCGAGCGAAATAAAAAGTAACCGTTAACCTTTTTGTGGTTATTCGAATCTCCGGATTCACTAATCACAATCTACTATCCAACCAATTAATGATAGTCTCCGTTATCTCTTCTTTCTCGGGTTCGAAAAGAAGATCATGCAACAGTCCTTTGTAGAGCTTGATAGTTTTATCGCTCGACGAGGCCTCATCGTACAGTTTCTGTGTGGCTTGGGGGTCCGTTACCGAATCGTCTGTGCCGTGAAGGACTAAAAACGGGACCGTTAGACGGGTCAAGTTCTGCTGAATATGGGCCGTTATTCGGAGGATTTCGTAGCCCGTTTTCACCCTAATGGATCCGGTGAATACCAATGGATCCGAGTATTTCGCCACTAGAGCCTCTGGATCTCGAGAAACTGCTATGCCTCTCTTGTTTGCTGCACTGAATTGAAACCTTGGGAACAAGAATGCAATAACCGGAGCAAGCACCTAATAATAAGCGCCATGGTTTTTTGTCAAAATAAAAATATATACAATTTTCTAATAAACTTTAGACCTTGTTTAGTTTGGGGGATTAGCAATGATTAACAAAATAATTGGGCTTTGCTTGATGTTTGGTAAACCGAATAATTCTCCGAGTCCACCCGGAAATATTATTTTATCATGCCGTATGTTGCGTTTTAGGTAGACTGTTTATTGGACCTCCCATGGTCAAATAATACAATTAGGTTTCCATTAGAATATTGCTAATGTTATCTTAGAACCAAACGAGGCCTAAGATTAGACCCCAAAATTGTCGAGTTCGACGGGAAGTTATTGGAATAACCAAACACCAAATAAGGCCACAAATTATTCATTTCATTAATCATGACTTATAATCTTGCCAACCAAACGAGGATTAATTGCAATGATCAATATTAACTCGTGAAAGCTTTCGGCACTTACAGCAAAAATTGGATGCGAAGGCTGTACTCCGACAGCTGGCGAAGTCAATACGATGCCAGCTACACGCTGTCTCACTTTGGGATCGAGCAATGCCTGTTCATGAATATAGATAAGTAATTAATATTAATCCATTTTTGTACAATGAAAATCAGATTAAGAAACAAATAACGTCAAAATGCAATTAATAATCATGTTCCGAAATATTATACCTTCAAAACAATAGCTCCACCGGTCGAATGTCCAAAGCAGAAGCAGGGAAGTGCTGGGTTTTCAGCTAAAACTTTGGCAAGAAACATTTTCTACGCACCATACATAAAAAAGAAGCGTACATCAGAAAAAAAAATTCCTAAATGTTACGTAACAATAATCATTTGCCAAACATACCATATCATTAACTGCATAATCAAGTGAATGAACATATGCATGAAGTCCATCACTACCACCGTGCCCTGCAAATAGGGTACAAATAAGACCGATGAAATACGAGCTACATATCTTTCAAGTACGGGATCTTTCACATAGCCTATATTATTTGACAGAACAATCGAATAATAATAGCCTCTCATAAAACACAAAAGACCTAAATTCGAGAAGGAGCAATCGTTTCACAATATGTTTCTTTTAAGCCTTTTCCAGTTGTTGTTTTCAGATATCGAGATTTCAAAAAAAAAAGAACGACCCCTCCTTGTATTAACTGAGTTGCTTAAGTGTAATTACATGCATATGTAAAGACTCAAATAGCAAAGCTTACTGATGGAGGACGGCTTTCACATGTTACTTTTAAGCACCAATGGCATCCCACATTGAAATATAATCATGCCCTGCAACAATCCAAATATATGTTGCATAGTTGAAGTCTAATGATATCTAGACACTGCCATATATTAAACAAACATGGCTCTCTGTCTTGGCTGTTTTTTGTGACAAAATTGTTAAATATTTCGTACTTTTTACATGCAAGCACACTTTTTCAATTTCACAGTTACAAAAACGTTTCTCGCTGCCGAATAAATCCTACAACGTGCTGTAGTTAACCAAGAAAGACCACACCAATCACTGAATGATTCAAAACAATATTAACAAATACTTTTCTACGGGCAGATTGAACCAGATTTTAGTCTATCCTTACACCTAAAACCTTCAATAACAATCATATAAGCACAGCTAGTAAACACATCGAAGATATTTCTCATGCAAAAAAATCATATTGAAAGTAGAATCTACCTCAACTAGTTTTCCTCTTCGTCCCCCTCTGTCCGATGGTAACATAATTAAAACCATGGAGCAGCAAAACAGGCGATTGCAAGTAAGAACATATTAAAAATTAAGATCCCACCCTTATACCATTTCTCAAATCCAAAATAGATAATTACAGTATTACCACTCAGATATCTTACAACGAGAACTATTTATAAAAAATATAGAGAAAAAAAATGCCAGATATGATTGGTTTTAACTCACCAATCCAATCCATTCCGTAAACCTTGAAGCCATTTGCATTCAATTTCTTGGCAAAATCATTATATCTTCCACTATAAAAAAATACACCGACATTTAGCACTAGGGAAGGATATTAAAGAATGAAATGAAATTACATCAGATCAAAAAATACTATGTATTGGGTAGAGTACAGACCTGTGTTCGTTCAGACCGTGTAAGAGAACAACCAGTCCCCTGCATGCAATAAAAACATATAAAATCAAATTCAGTATAAGAAAGAAATGCTACTTTCCCTTTGATTATATTGCATCTTTGCCGTGATTAAAATCACAAATCAAGTTCCGACTATATCAAAACAGTAAACCTGAGCTCATGGAAGACTTGAATTATTAACATTTCCTATTTCAGACTGCGGGATTTAATGGAGTGATATAAATTTCCGGTTTATATTTCCTTGTATCATTGACTGAAAAAAAATCGGTCATATATGTTCAAAGCAACCTATGTTTTGTTTACCAAAATCTTCTTGTTAATTAGTTGACTAAGTTGAGTAAGACGAAAAAGAAAAAAACAAAGAGCCGTCTTTCTTCTAATTTTTAGTTTCCCGTAAGAGTTTAGACATTCAGCTGACCAAATAACATTGGCAACAATAATTAACAGGAATCCAAAAAAAAAGGCTCAAAAGAAAACTAGAGTCAGCCTCATAAAAGCCGGCTTGGACCATTTTCAGTGTACCCAATCAATGCATATTTTTTCGGAATATTCTTGATCTTTAACTTCAAGTCCCTATATATATACTCGGGTGCAGCTACGTGACATCACTAACATCAACTTATTGAATATGGACAAATATGGCTCCATTGATGTTACCACTCATGTAATTGGCACTCTCGGAATCTCTAACATCCGATAATCACAAGAGGAACCATATGTTAACACATACAGTAATATTAGTGTGAACCATATTTTCAAGACACTGCAGTATTTTTTTCTTGTTATACAATTCCGAAATTTGGCTCCACCTTTTCATCTATCCGATTTCATATTTATATTTTGTATCCAAATAACTAACAAGCAATTGGAACTATCGACTCAGTTTATGTTTAAACTTGAATAGCATAGATTTCTACGCAAGTTGATCATGTGCCAGTAAAGAGGATGCAAATGCAATACTAAGGTTAAATTGCTTAATTTCGTATGGACCAATCAATTGGTTTCGGCAGCTAACAATGTAGCCACAATCGAAAGATTACGAAGAAAGAGAATAAAGTGACATGAAAATGAAGCATGAAATAGTAAAAACAATAATATCAAACACTTGTTATAACCAGAAAAAATAAAATTACTTAAAAACCAAGACTGTATTCAGTTTTGCACTAATAAAAGTTGGTAAATCAAAATGCAATAATAATAAAACAAATTATTAAAAAAAAATGGAAAAATTACCTTACTTGAACCTTAACAGGTGTCCATGACTGAGTAAAAATGGTGTCGCCTCTCGACGTAACAAACAACGAAAACTCCCTCACAGTATCCTCACCGTCTCCGTTTCCATTATCCTCCACCACCTTTCTAATCGCCAGCGCCCGCCGGGCCGCCACCTCTTTATCCACAGCCGCCGCCGCGCTCTTCCTCGGCACCATCGCCGCGGGAACCCTCACCACCTTCCCCGTCGCCGCCGAGGGTTTCTCTTCCCTCCCGCCGCCTTTCTCCGGCGAATCCGGCGCCGCCCCCACCACCATGCACCGCCGCCTACCGCGGAACGGCAGCAGGAGAATCATGAAGAACGCGCTGATCAGCCGCCACACGCTCCTCAACGCGCGCAGCGAAAGCAGAACATTAACCCTACCGCTCGCCCCTGACGTCAGCATTACGGTGGCGGCGTCGCCGTTTGGTCTCTTCACCATCCTTCCTCCTCCTCCTCTTCTCTTCCTAGGCGGTTCGAGTATCACCTTCGACGAAAAACGAGAATACTTTCCGGTGAACGGAATTCCGCTACTGAATTCCAATTTGCCTTTCGGAATTATACCGATCTTAATTCGGAAACGGCGTTCGCTTGGAATCAAATTATTAGGTCTTTGAAATGCGAAGCAAATCATAAACCAGAAATTTGGGGAATTCAAAAAAAAAAAAAAGCAAAAAAAAAAGCAAAATCGAATTTCTTCAAGCCACAATAATCTGGTTGAGCGATTTTTTTTTTCAGAGATCCTAACAAAAAAAAATTCTCTCTCCGAAAAAAGAATTAAAAAAAAATTGAATTAATTTCGAGAGGTTGAAAATTGAGAATTCAAAATTGAGAGGAGGAGAAATCGCACCCGGAATTTTGATTTTTTTGTGTTGGGTAAGCAAAATTTGAGGAGAAAATATTTAAATAGGTGAGAGAGAAATGTGGGTCAGCTCACGGGACTGCCTCCGGATGACGGACCAGGTGCTGCCACGTGTCTTGATTTGCGGCGGTTTTGATTTATTTTAATTTTATTTTTATTCATTATTTTTTGGGAAACGGTCAAATGAGAGGGGGTTTTTGTAGGACACGTGTATGGGCTGAGGTTTCCATGGACACGTAAAAAAAATTTGTGTTTGTCAGCAAGTTTGGAATTTGGATAAGGAGCGACGTGCTTTTACAAGTTTTAAGAATAGGGGTATAAATGTCCATCTAGTGATTTTCACATACAATTCGAAATATACATTAACTAGAGGGGAAATATGCAATACCCCCTCAAATGGAAAATATTTTGAAGTAAATTCAATTGTCCTTTAAAAACTTTTGTCTATACCCAAGTTTTATTCTTAATTAGTGAGACCCCCTGACCAGACATGATAAGACTAAAGTACCCTTATGTAATTAGATTTTTAACGTGATATAATTTTATCTCACTATTTCACTTTCTCTCTCTCTCTCTCTCTCTCTTTCTCGTTCTCAATTTATTTTTTCTTCTTTTTTATTCTTCTTTATGCAGATGTGTTACCACCGACGCTTGCATTACTCTTTTTCACACCACCGCCGTAGTCCGTTCGCCGCCTTTCGTTGGATGCGTGATTTCTACATAGAGATTCCCTTTTTTCGTTATCTCTCTCGATATCTCAGGTTTTTTTTTTCTTTTCTTTTTCCAGATCCGGCCACCACCACCACCATAGCGGCATAGCCGCCTCCCCACTCTCTCTTTCATTCACCGTCGTTGTAGTCGGCTCCGCCTCCCTCCCCTTCGTCATTTTCGAATTTTTTCTTTTTTTTTTTCTCTCCAGATTTGAAGCAGCAGCATCAACGTGACTATAGTCTGGTTCGAATATGACTATTGTTGATTCACTCGATTAGTGATTTATTAATTTCTCGTGTGCGTTGTCTCTCTCGATTTCTCTCTCTTTACACCACCATCGTCTCCACATAGATTTGTACACCACCACCACCGCTCGTTGCCGCCGTCTCCTCCTTCGTTTCCACCACTACTAGAAAATTGCTATTTAGTGACGGACAGATTCGTTGCAACATAGACCGAATTCGTCGCTAATGATAATTTAGCGACAGATGAAACCCGTAACTAAATCCGTAGATAAACGCCGCGTCGCTAATTTTAGCTACGCCGGCATATAATCCGTCGCAAAGTTTAGCAACGGAGACATCCGTCGTACTGTCCGTTGCAACAATTGCGATTTGTTTGACAAACATTTCGTCACAATATCCGTCGCTAGGATTGTAGCAAAAATTCCATCACCAAATCTGTTGCTAATTATGTATAGGGATATCCGTTGCAAAATTCATCGCAAAGTTTGTAATAATTTGAAAAAAATATTAAATATACAAATCCCACATTCTAATATTATTTTCAGTATATTATATAGCAACAATTGAATCCACAAAACAAACACCACACTTTTCCAATTAACATAAATTAAATTAAAAACAGAAAATAAAAATAAAAAATTACCATTGATAGAATCAATAATTACAATATCCATAACTTACAAAATTGCATTTTTGATAAATTTAATTTTGTCCAACATCAGTAATAAAAAACCATCCAAACAATTTCATAATTGTAGCAGAATAATGTTGCTTCACCAGTTTTCCACTTATCTTCTGCTACAACCTTGGAGATATATTTTGGAGCTATTCACATCCATCTAGTAGCACCTCAATAAAATATATTGGACTTCTCCCTATTCAAACAAAGAAAACACAAATAATTATAATTAGAAATATACATTTTTCACCTCCTACATCAAATCCACTAGCACTAGCAGTAAACTACTAATACAGGACACAAATATGAACATTCTCATGAATGATTACCTTTTGATCATGCATAGACTACTGACCGAACAAATTCTACACGTTGCCTGGTAATTCATTGAAAATATGTTGACAAGACCTGTGTTTTTTACCTGTCAAAGTCAAATACCAGAAATAATCTACGTCATGATTAAGATTTACAAGTAAAATTATATGCTTAAGCCACCTCAATGCCAACAGTCTGAAATAAAGCTGGGAAGTGTGAGACCTTGTGTTAACCAGGTTAATTTGCAAAGATTGACAAGAAATTATAAAATAAAAATAATCAGTACCTAGTTAGGCAAGCTGTGGAATTGACAGCTAAAATATTTAATGCAACAGCAAATCAAACACAATGATCAAGGAACCTCTGCAAGCACAATACCAACTATAATAACAATATAAGAAAACTACAGTAAACGAATGTCATACATGGTAAAAGTATGTAAAGTGCCCAAGAAACCACTTTAATCAGAACGACATAAATTAATTGCTATACTTAGTAGTAAGTTATAAAAGTATATAAAACATAACATACCTCATAAGCTCATCTATCGCAGAATATCAAAATCTAGCATGCCTGCAAAGTGACAATATGCATATCATTAATAGACATGATTGAACTCAAACACACCAAGATATAAACAAACCTGCAGTAGATATAAAAAAACTATAATAGGACAATGAGCAATCAACGTAAGTGAATCATATTATGTTGGAATCCAATACCTATACATGATTAGCCATAAGAATTTCAATATCGGAATAAAATTTGATTAGTACATAAAGATACAATCAAGACCGGTAAACTCTTCTAATTTTTTAATAAATTCTTGAATCAACATAATCGACAGTAGTAAACCGGAAAAAAAATAATAAAAGAACATAAAAAAATGCATAAATACAATAACAACAAAAAAGACTAAAAGAGAACTTCTAGTTTAAGGTTGGGACATAGTACATGTGCACATGCTAGCTAACAAGTCTACATAAGTCCTTTATTAAACATCATTGGTTCTTCTAACATCTGTTATCTATCTTCAATGTGTGCCAAGGTGTACACTTCCTATTACTATCAGAAGGTTGTACACTATGAGATCTGATAGTTGAGAATTGTTGATCTACTTCTATGCTATTCTAAAGCAAGGACAATAGTGAAAAATACATATCAGCACAACCACCACCAGTTCAAAGAGTTATTCGAATTCCAACACATGGAACACTCAAAATCCATATTTATTGATCACATTTCATTCCAAAATCAATAAAAAATGGAAAATAATTTTAGGAAAGATTGAACTTTCTTCAATATCATCCACTAGAAAAAATTGAAGTCTGAAAACCATCACGATTAATGGCATTTAAGCAAACAATTTCTAAAACATAAACACATCAAATAATCTAGCATATTATAAAAACTACGCAAAATTTTGCAAGGGGCGAAAATCGAGGGGTTTTAGCAGCAACCCAAATACTCAAGAAATTAGGTTTTTTATCTTACAGAACACTAAACACATAGAAACCACATAAAAACCTAATTCATAAATATTAAGCAAAATGAATTTACCTAACCAAAATTAGGGCTATTTCAGATGTGAACACCTTTAACGACGAACAACTGCAGTCGCAACGACTGTGGCTGGTGGGAAATAAGAAGGCGTCCGAATATGGAAATTGGAAATCAACGAACAGTCCCATATAACAGCAATTGGAAATCGGCGACCACATGACGAATCGAGTGAGACAGCAAGATACGAGGACCGAGGCTGGCAAAGGGCTGAAGCGAGATTAGATTGGAAAGGGGTTGAGCAAAAAAATAAGATTGGAAATGGGAGGATAGGGAACTGGAAAAGGGATGAAGACTTGTACGAAGAGTCGAGATAAATTAAATACTTTTAATAAATAAATCATAATAACTAACATAAATTTATTATTAGCAACGGATCGATCGTTAGTTGCTAAAGATGTTGCTACACCAATTATTTTAGAAACGGATTTGTCATCTGTCACTAATGGCCATCGCTATACCTGACGTTTCATTAGAAAAGGGACAAATATGTCGTCCATCGCTAATTCTCTCGCAAAGTATCCTTTTTAGAAACAAATCTGCTATCCGTCGCTAACATCCGTAGCTAAATCTCAATTCTCTAGTAGTGCACGTAAGGCACTTTCTCTCTTTTTCGTTATCTTTCTTGATTTCTCAAAAAAAAAAAAAAATCTTCAGATTTGTCCACCACCATCGCCGACTCTCTCACTCTCTTTCCTTCACCACCGCCACCACCGACGTTGTCGTCGACTCCCCCTCAATCTCTGTCGTTATTTTTCTATCTTTATTTATGTATTTTTCGATTTCTCTTTTTTTTTTTTTTTTTTCCAGATACGAAAATACAGTTTCAACCCAGTGATGAAAAATTTGAATACATATTTCTTCAGTTGAGAAAAACGGGCAGGGCAAAGTGTTCAAGACTTTGGAAACTTGTGTCGAACAGATGAAGGGAGTCGAACTTGGTGATAGAATTCTGGAGTCGTTGCAGTCTTGGGCTCCAGCTGATGTTGCGAGGAATATTAGCGTTGGGCAAGACAATTTGCTATCCGAGTTTCTCAAAATTTGTGAACTGAAATTAAATCTTTGCAGACGCCTAGACTTCAACTGTAGGTCAAGTGAGTTGAAGAGTCGGTTTCAAGTGAGAACTTAATTAATTTTTCCTGTTATGATGCACAATTTTGTTAGTTTCGTGTTTGTTTTTTTTCCTTCTTTTCATTTAGGTTTATTTCGATTCATCGGAAGATGCATGAAAAATTGGAGTGTTTTCAGAGAGTTTTTTCGGTGTAGATCTGAACAGCAGCAGTAATATGACTATAGTCATATTTATGTATCTTTCGAATATGACTGTAGTCATGTTCGAATATGACTATTGTTGAATATGCTCTATCTTCTCGTTTTCAAGTTGACTTCTAAGAACTAGATTCAAATTGTGATTTTTTATGTGGATGTTGATTGGATAGTTTTCGTAAGCAATAGGGTTTCGTTGTTTTATATGATTTGGTAAACATGACTATGCCATATAATCGGAATTTTTAAGTTCAAAATGTAAAAAACAACAATATAAAGAAAGAATATGAGTGCAGTTAATATAGTCACATATAGTCATATTCAACTATAGTCATATTCGGCGTTGCAAACCTGTCGAGAAAAAAAATTCAATTTTTTGTTTAAAAAAATAAAAAAAAAAATATTTTTATTAAAAAATATTATAAATAAAAATAAATAAAAAATAGCTAAATAAAGTCCGAAAATAATATAACAATAAAAAATAAAAAAATAAAGTCCGAAAATACTTTTTTTTTTTTATTTGGTAGCAATTTTTTAGGAATTTGGAAGCATATTTTTAGAAATTAGATTGTTGTAGTGATGAACAAAATTCGGCCCAGGCCCGTCGGCCCGCGGCCCACCCGTAGCCCAGGCCCGTGAAGCCCGCCCGCAGCAAGCCCGTGGATTTAGCCCGCCCAGCCCAGCAATATAAGTCCATGGGCTGGGCATCAGTTTTAGTCCGTGGGCTGGGCTGGCCCGTGGCCCGTAGCGGGCTCGTGGGCCGCCCGCCAGGCCTGGCCCGCCATTGGCCCAATTTTTTTTCTCAAAAAATCCGTTTTGTACTCTCTCTCCTTTTTATTTTATTTTTTCTTTTTCTTTTTTCCTTGAAAAGAGCTGTAACTTTTTACAGAAAACTCAACAGCTCTTTCTTCACCCCCCAACAGCTCTTTTCTCAGCTTTTTTTTTTTGGGCTTCTTATTCAATCTATAAATACCAATAAATTCTCAAATATTTTCACACAATTCAATCAACTCCCATCTATTCTCTATTGTCAATTTGACATTATCCCAAAGCTCTCTCTAATTTGCTCTAGTTTTCTCTTAGATTTCAAAATATTTTCCACCATATCTCTAGAATCTCCACAATATTTTATATACATCCGAAGAAGAGATTGGAAGGAATTGAAGAAAATCGAGGGAGAAACGACACTCCAGAAAGGGATTGCTTTTCAATTTCTTCAAACCAAGATTCAATTTCTCCAAATTGGGTAACTTATTTATTCTTCAGTTTATTTCGAATTATTTTAAAAAATTATTGTTGTTTACTTTAACTATATCATGCTTTGCTATTTGTGAATATATATTGTTAATTATTTGCAAAATTTATTTTTTATTTTAGTTTTTATTTGAAAAATATGGATTGGAATATCAGCCCCCGTAGCCCCGTTAATGATACAGTCGAAATAGATGGTCATGATAGTTTAATTGCTCTGCTTAACGAATCTATGAATTATGAGCATCATACCGATTATGTTCCCGAACCAACTCCCCCTTATACCGATTTTGATTCCGAAACAACTCCCTATTGCTCTAAGCCAATCCCAATTATAGATGATGATGAAGAGGATGATAATAATGATTATGATGATGATGTTCAATATAAGGGTACAAAACCTAGTGCTAGTAGTAATCTCACCCCACCGATGTCTAAAGGAAAAGGGAAGGGTAAAACTAATGAATCGAAAGAAACAAAAAGAACTTCCATTTGGTTAGATTATTTTAGAATTTCTAAGGATGCTAAAACCGGTAATGATGTGGCCGAGTGTAAAAAATGCAAACATGTTTTATCCGCTAAAGCCAATGCGGGGACTAGTCATCTTAAACGACATGCCGAAAAACACTTGAAAGACATGCAAAATTCTACGACACAAACTCAACTTAGTGACTCCGGTTTCACATCTCACCGAAAGATTGAGAGATCCGAAATTGTTAGGTACATTATACACAAGGGAGATTCTTTCTCTACACCTAGTCATCCCGCGTTTGTTAGGTTAATGCGACATGCTAATGGCCATTATGATCCACACTCTAGACCAACAATTACTAGGGATTCATACAAGGAATTTGAAAAATTTAGACAACCATTAATAGATGAGCTTTCCACTTTAAAGTGTAAAATCGCACTTACATCGGATGCTTGGACTCCGAGACATAATAATGAGCATGGGTATGTATGTATAACGGCACATTGGATCGATGATAATTGGGTCCTTCAAAGGATACTATACACACATGTGTTCCGAATTGTCCCCATCGAAAGTAGCCGGCACCGCAATGAGAAAATACGAGGAAGTTGAAAAATTATTGTATAGCTTGTACGAGGAGTATAAGAAGGTTTTTGGTACAAACATTTCAATTTCATCTTCTAGCCAATCTAGTTCAAAAAAAAATCGCAAATCTACTTGGAGCTTGTTAGAGGAAGATGATGTACGTAGTAGTGGAACTAATGAACTAGTTCGTTATTTAGAATTTCGAAGTTACCATAACACCCCGGAAGAATATGAATCCTTAGATATTTTGAAGTGGTGGCAAGAAAATGCTCACCATTATCCTGTTGTTTCTATGATGGCACGTGATCTACTAAACACTCCGGTGTCCACGGTAGCATCGGAGGCGGCTTTTAGTGCAGGTGGAAAAATTTTAACTGCCGAGAGAAATAGACTATCACCAAGAAATGTGGAGGCGTTGGTTTGCACGCAAGATTGGATTGAAGCCGAATTACGAAATCAAGAACGGAGTCAACAACAAAACAACCAAGGCAAAGATGACGATAGTCCCGATGAATATGACATACGTGGGGAATTTAGCGGTGAAGGTTATTGAAGGCCAACTACAACAAATTTGAAGATTAGTTTGAAGAATTCTAAAGGACAATTTGAAGAGCATAATGAAAGGAAAAAAGAATCAAGAACTTGAAAAAAAATTCCTTGTAATTTTCCTATACTTCCTTCTGTAACTTTTCCTTAATTTTATTTTTCTATTTTTGCTTCTGTTACTTTGTTTATGTTACATTTGATTCTATAAACTTATAAAATATTTTGCTTATGTTTGTTTTCCTGTTATTTCACTTCTGTTAGTTTTATGAGTTTATTTTTATTTATACTAATAAAATATCAAAAAATACTTTAATAAATATGTATCTTACTTATAAAATAATTTTAAATAATTTTATAATTTATAAACTCATTCTATATAATTATATAATTTTTAAATTTTTTTTTTTAATTTTTTGCCTTGGGCCCGTTGGGCCCGTCAAAATACGGAAAAATGGGCTAAAGGGCCGGGCTGAGCTCATGGTTTTCCTCCATGGGCCGAGCGGGCCGGCCCGTGAAAATGGTAGGCCGGGTGGGCTGAGCCCGTGGGCCAGACGGGCCGGTGTTCATGGGCCGCGGGCGGGCCGGGCGGGCCATTTGTTCACCTCTAGATTGTTGTTATGGAAAGAGAGAAAAAAAGTAATAATTGAGATATATTATACTAATTAATCCTAATTAGTGGGATTTATGTGCCTCATTAATAGGAATTTTGTAAATCCTGGATAATTATTAAAAAAAAATGTGATAGATAGTACAAAGGTAAGATTAGAAATAAATATTCTAGGGGGTTTTAACAAAGAAAGAATTATGGTATGGACCTATCACCATTTTTTATCTATAGGAAGAGTGTATTGCTAA